>PVJL010004105.1:0-138961 GCA_004026885.1 Lyroderma lyra
AGAGTTGCCTCTGAAAGCTCCCCCACTTTTGGCCCTGCCCACCCTCCAGGCTTGGAGGATGAGATACTGGAGGAGTTCAGCTTCACCACTGAAAGGTTCCCATCCCCCAACACCCCTCCTCTGGTCCAGCCCAAGGACCAGAAGGTCATTTCAAACTTCCCAAGGGGCTTTTCCAGAGGTGCTTTGAGATCACCTTTGACGCCCAGCTGACCCTCACAGAATTCTGGAAGGAGCATTTCAGTATCCTGCACTGCCTTAATCTTATTGATTGATAAGGCCTAGAACAAAGTCTCTTGTAGGACAGCGAGTTTGGCATAGAAGAACGTGTGGCCAGAGGCTGTGACCCAGAGAGACTTCGAGGGGGTGAGACTGACCCTAAGCCCACAGTACAGAGGGTGCAGTTGTGCAGGATACTGCATCTTTGGGCCCGTCGTGAGTCTGGAGGTCGGTGCTGCTGATAGTGAGCAGTTAGCGGAGGAGCATCGTGAAGAGCTCAGCACTGAGGACTGCAGGAACGACGGAAGGAGCAGCAACGAGAGGTGGCTGAAGAGATTTCTTCAGGTAAGGAGGAAATAAGGGACAATGCACCCACTACCTTGATAAAGGAAATGGGTGCAGGATGGACAGAAGTCCAAAACTTTGTGGAGAAGTACTATCCGGGCAAAGCTCTGACAAGCAGAAATGTGAATTTATTGAACGACCAAACAGTTTCACACTTTTCAGGAATTCTGAAAAGAAGACAGAAGCAGCCCTCATTGGATAAGTTTTTAGTGAAGGTGACAAAAAAGGGTGTCAGAGCCTGTGGTGCAAGTTGAAAAAAGGCCAAAGAGAGAAAGAACACCTGAAGTGCAAGTGCCTGATGTCCTATTGGCTGAGACTCTCCTTCTAAGCAACACACCGGGTGACTGCTCTTCCTCACCTCTCCCCTCCCACCTTCCCATTGGGCCATGGCCCTTCTCAGCATGGTTAAAGTGAAGATTTTATTTCATTTCATCTAACTATTTATTTTAGGATCATTTCTCACATACAGTAATGACATACAACCCTATCTTTTTACATATTGCCTTAAAAATGTGCACTGTCTTTGGGTTGGGAACACATTAAATTTATTTACATTATTTTTTAATGGGAAAAATTTGTTTGGTACTCATGGTGCCTCCTGGGACCAATTAACAATGAGTACCTAGGTACCACTGTATATGATTCATAATGCATGTCTTAACATAATTGAAAAACTATAAATTATTCAAATATGTTCTCTGACCACTATGGAATTAAGCTAGAAATAAATAACAGAAAAAATGAACTTGAAAATGCCCAAATGTTTGGAAATTAAGTTATATATTTCAAAATAAGTTATGGTTCAAAAAAATGAAAATTAGAAAACATTTAAAACTAAATGATATTGAAGACATAATGCATTTCCATCTTAAGAAGTTAGAAAGAAAACATCAAATCAAACCCAAAGAAATAAAAAGAAATAAAAAATAAAATATTTAATGAAATAAAAATAGATGAGCTCACCACCCATCACCTATATCTTGGTGGGCAAAACAACATTCTCACATAAAAGAAACCAGAGTTCTTTGGAGCAATGGCTGATTCTAGGGCTGGGGTAGGGAATATATAAGATGCAAATGGAGCATGTTGTGGTGCCAAAAAGAAAAAAAAATCAACTGAACAAAATCTCCCCAAAATAGTCAAACCTGGAAGTATTTCAGTAATAAAATGAAGTACATAGTATTGGATTATGACATAAAATAAATATCCATGAGTCCATAGTGATAAAAATAAACCACCAAATCATTCAATAGAAGGAGAATAGAGAAATATCTTTTTCATAAGAATGTCAATGAATATATGTTAACACACCCTCCTTAAATAGGTGGGGCTTAACTTTGTACTCATAAGTGTGGGATACACATAGTGCCTTCTTTGTAAAGAGTACAGTATAGAAACGGGGAGACAAGAATAACTTTCTATGGAAAAAAATCTGGTCAACATTAAGTCAAGTGAGCAAGGTATACATCACTAATAAGAAGTCATGTAATAGCATCTACTCTTGATAGAATGTGATGAGAATGACGATGTTTCAAAAAAGAAAACTGAGGTCAGGTCCAATATACTCAATAAATATTCATGATTCTTGAATGATTTGAAGTAGATGATTTTAAACTGGTAATCAAAATTGAGAAAAATCTGTTCTAAAGACAGTATATAATATTGATGTATGGTCATTTATTAGAGAAAAAGAGGCAACATTTATTACTGTAATATATGAAACTTAAATGGTGCAAAGAATTAACTGCATTGACTCAATGGTCAAAATTCTTAGACCTTGTGTCCTGAGCATTGTTTAAATCTGATTTCCCTGAGCCTGGCCAATTTTATGCATATGAAGTAGCCACTTCTGCAGGCATATTTTAACGAGGTTATGTTTGTTTAAAAAAATTTTAAGATATCCAAAATGAATACACACCTGAAAGTATTTTCTGAGGCAACTACTTGGCTAACCAATGGTGTTAATAAGCAGAAGTTGGGTTTTAAAAACAATTGCTTGTAGATACCTTTTAAATGAACATTTTACATACAGAGTTAATTTAATGTACCCCTAAGCAGTAATTCTCTAAGGGCAGCACCATTTTTGGGCTGAGGGAGTGGAAACATCACATCTTAGGACTTTTCAAAATACAACACTATCAACACCCTATGCATCCACCCCTGCAAGAATATTCTAATACATTTGTTTAGTTAGTTAGTTGTGAACCATCCTACACTCTTTAAGTAAGTATCAGTCTTGAATAGCCCACATATACAAAAAGCTCTTTGGGGTCCCCCCCAGCTTTTTTTTATTTTTCAGAGTAAAGAGTTCTTGAGACCCAAAGCTGAAAAAACTACTATGGTTCCTCCGCAGCCGTGATTGGTCAGTTTCTGGCTGTGATCTCACTAAGCACCATTGTGATGGAATGACAAGAAACAGACAAATCTAGCTGCACTGAGATTTCTGTCCCTTGTAGCCCAGGAAGCTGATTGGCGGGGACCTGTGGATTTGGGGGAGTTAGCACGTTTTCACTGTTTCTTCCCCCATTTTATTTATTGTTTTTGTTTTCTTTTCCTCATTTTTCTTTTTTGATTATTAATTTCCTTTTTCTTATTTTGGTTTGTTTTCTTTTTTCTTTTTTGTTTTCTTTTTGAAATGTTCTCCCTATTTTGTTTTTTATTTAATTTTCTCCCATTTTTGTTTTCTTTTAATTTTCTCCCTTTTTTTAAAAATTTTCTCCCTTTATGCTTTTTTTTCAAATTTTCTCCCCCCTTTTTTCTCATTTTTGTTTTCATTTATATTTTTGTTTTTCTCATTCTTTTCCTTAAATTTTTAGTTATTGTTCATTAGCATAGTTATTACTGTTTTATTATTATTTAATATTTATTATTTTATTATTTATTTTCATTTGTTATTGTTCTTATTAGCATAGTTAGTAAGCATAATTAGCACTGTTAGTACTGTCAGTGAGTGTAGTTAGACAGTCACTATGTTGCATGACTTTACAGCCACCTCTGCTGACCAGGAACCCCGTATCGGCCATTACGAGCTCCTGAACACGTTGAGCAGAGCAGCTTTGGCAAGGTGAGGCTGGGTTGGCACATGCTGACTGGGACAACAGTGGCTGTCAAAGTCATCTCTAGTCAGCAGGGCTACATCAGCCTTCAGAGGCATTGCCTGCAGGAAGCAGACCGCATGGCAATTCTGTATCACCCTCACATAATCCAATTGTTTGAGGTGCTTGTCCCCAAGAACTTCTTATACCTGATTATGGAGCACCTGAGTGGAGGGGACCGGAGGGATCACCTGTGGTTCCATGGTGGCACATTGACAGAGAATGAGGCCCATGGTATCTCCGGCAGCTGCTCTTTAGCTGTCCACCACTGTCACCAAAGGGGCATCATCCACAGGGACCTGAAGCCAAGTAATGTTCTTTTTGATGAACACATTAATATGAAACTAGTTGACTTTGGTCAGAGCGTACCTTTCAACGAAAAGAAATTAAATGCATTCTGTGGGAACCCCTTTTCTGTGGCCCTAGAAAAGTTCCTGGCCCAAGTGTATGATGGTCTTCCAGTGGACATCTGGGGCCTGGGAGTGCTGCTGTACAGGATGGTCACCGGGACCATCCCTTTCAATGACAAGAACTCCATGGAGCTGAAGAAACTGGTACTGAGTGGCAAGTACACTGTGTCCTTAGATTGAAGCTCCCAACTACAGCACTCCCTAACTAAATTCATAACCCTCAACCCCAAAGCAAGAAGTGGTTTAGAAAACCTCTCACCAGACCCCGGGCTGAACATGGGCAAAGAGGAACTGAGGCCTTATGGCGAGCCACCAAGTGAAGACATGGACCCCTGGGTCACATTGGAGATGGTGGACATGGGGTTCCATTTAAGCCAGATCCAGCATGCGTTGTCAAACAAAACATATAACTACATCATGGCCACATACCTCATGTTAAAGAGAAAAGTCCAAAGTGCAGTGTTACACTATTCACGTGAGACCCTTCTGTTGCCCAGACCTCAAGCGCTGTAGTGCGTCCCCAACTGGGAAGGTTCAGCCAGAGTGCTCCAGGCTCCATCAGGCAGAGCAGCAGCCTGATGACCAGGAATATGGGCAGAAGACCGCAGAGCCTGTGGGTCCTGCAGCCAGCCCACCATCCAGGACTGCCTCCATGGGCCCATCCCAGAGTACAGGATGACCTCTGTAGGACCCACCCCGGAGTCCAGAATCTCCTCCCCCAGACCCAGCCTGGAGTCCAAGACCGCCTACTCCTGACTCAGCTTGGAGTCCAGGGCCACCTTTACAGGACCCATTTCGGAATCCAGGACCCCCTCCCTGGGACCCAGCCCGGAGTCCAAGGCTGCCTCCTCCAGACCCAGCATGGAGTCAAGGACCACATCCAAAGGACTCATCCCGGAGTACAGGACCACCTCCACAGGACCCACCCTGGAGTCTAGAACCACCTACCCTGGACCCAGCCTGGAGTCCAAGACCGCCTACCCCCGACTCAGCCCCGAGTCCAGGACTGCCTTTACGGGACACATCCTGGAATCCAAGACCCCCTCCCCAGAACCCAGCCCGGAGTCCAAGGCTGCCTCCTCCAGACCCAACATGGAGTCCAGGACCACATCCAATGGACTCATCCTGGAGTCCAGAACCACCTCCCGTGGACCCAGCCTGGAGTCCAAGACTGCATCCCCCTGACTCAGCCCAGATCCCAGGACTGCCTTTACAGGACCCATCCTGGAATCCAGAACCTCCTCCCCAGGACCCAGCCTAGAGTCCAAGGTTGCCTCCTCCAAACCCAGCATCCTGGAGTCCAGGATCGTCTCCTGTGGACCCAGCCCAGAGCTGCCTACCCAGGACCAAACTTGAAGTCCAGGATCCCCACTCCCAGACACAGACCAAAGTGGAGGGTCACCATTCTTCCAACCATCCTGGAGTGTAAGTCAAGGACAGCAACTCCCCTACCCATCCCGGAGTCTAGCTACAGCAACAGCAGCAGCAGCAGCAGCAGCAGAACCCCAGAGGGAACCAGCCAAGCCCAAGGGGGAGGGGTGGCTAGGAGAGTCTTGAATTTCTTAAGCAAACCCTGCCTTTGGCCATGGAAGAAAGGGAGTGGCAAATGCAACAGAATCACACCCCTTTAGATTGTAATTGGCCAAGGCAGGCTACAGCTATACTCCAGGGAGTCAAGTTGGGCTCCCTGCATTTTAAATGCTGAACTTAAAGATGCTGAGGTCCAGGGAGCCCAGCCATGTATGTGGTGGGGGAGATTAGCCAGAGGTGAGGCACAAGTATCAGGTGGCAGTAGCACAAGAACGATAGTACGTGCAAGGAGTTCCAGGCAAAGCAACCTGGTCCATATGATGATAGAGGTGTGCCAACTGCCATGCTGTTCTCTGTACAGGATTTACATCAGGAGGGTGCCTGTCCTCACCATGACCTTCAGAAACATCTACCCAAATCCCTGCTGAGCATGGAAGACAACCTGAATGCTCCCTGGGGGGAACAAGAGACTAGACTTTTTCCTGGGCCCTTCTCCCCTCCCCTGTTCTGTGGGAGGGGGATGGTTCTTATTCAAGTACTTGCTTATCCAAATCTTGCAATAACCTTGATGTTTCAGAAGATGTATCGGATACTCTTGTTTCACATCCTGTAGTTTGAGGAGTGTGTAATGAGTGATGTAGTACTTGCACTTAATTGGAACTCTGCACATTTGCATATTGTGCTCCACTTGGACTTCTGTTCCCTTGTCTTGGAATCCTCGACTCCCTTGTGCCTTTCTCCTTTAATCGAGATGGTGTTGGCTGCTCACGTAGCACACAAGCTGCCTCCTTCCTGTGGATGCTCGATTTGAGGGAATCACAGTTGATCCAAGCTGGTTACAGCAACCACTCCCCCTGACACCACCAGTGATTGATTGGGGTATGGATTCATGACCCGATTTTGACCAATGAGATATTACAGGAAGTCCCCTGGGAGCTTCTGGGAGAGATTTTCCTTCCTGGGTGCTTGATGATGCCCACAGGAATCATCTCTCCTGACTTCTTGACTTTGCTTACTTCCCTCTGTGCTGGTGTCGTTCTCAGGTGCTCTTTCCTTTAATGAAAGCAAGATTGGGACCAACAGCCACAGGATGATGTCATATGCCCCTAATCACCCCAAATGGAAGTAGAGCTTCTCTACCCCCGTAATTCTAACACTGGAGGGCTGGGTGAGAAAGTTGAAAGTGTTAGTAAGTACAAATCAGTGGTTACAAAATAGTCACAGGATGTAAAGTACAGCATGGGAATATAGTCAATAATATTGTAATAACTGTGGGCAGCATCAGATAGGTAATAGACTTACTGGGGTTAGCACCTTGTGAGGTATACAGATGTCTAATCACTATGTTGTTTTGTACAACTGAAACTAACAAAATAAAATTTTAAAGTAAGATTGTAACGTAGTTTCCATCCTGCTGCCCTGCGGATTAGGACACAAGACTACAGCATCAATTCTTGCCTGAAGTTCCAGACCTCCAACCTGTCCTTCAAACTGCAGACTTGCCCACCCCTCCAACTGAATAAGCCAATTCCTGGAAGGGTGGGAGTAGACCTATAGCACCTATGCAGGCTTAGGTCTTTCAAGTCTTAAAATCTTGCTTAAACAGGATATCAATCTAAGCATAATGTTTAGGTTTGATTATACTACAAGAAACCTTTTCTGGACGAGATACAGTAGAGGCAGGAATAAAAAGGATGAGGGGAAAATAAAACCCCATCCTTCCACACTCTTCCCCAGTGGAACTTTCACCAAAGGAAAGATGATCCATACTCCTATGCAGAGAGTGTGTCCTGGGTGATATTCTGGGCCACATATAAGGCAACCTCTGCCACATGCAGAGAGGTTTTCCTGAGGCAGATCCAACTGTCACAATGCCCTCTGTGACACCTGTTTCTTGCTTATCTGTTTTGAACACTGCTATGGTCTGAATGTTTGTGTCCCCCAAAATTCATATGTGGAAATCCAAACCCCCAAAGGTGATGATGTTATTGGTGGGGCCTTTGGGAAGCAGTTAGGTCATGAGAGTGAAGCCCTCATGACTGAAATTAGTGCTCTTGTAAGAGACCCCACACAGCTTCTGAGACCCTTCCCTCACATGAGGATACAATGATAGGTCTGTGACTCAAAAGAGGACCCTCACCAGACTATGCTGGCACCCTAAGCTCAGATTTTCAGCCTCAAGGAATATATTGTTTGGTTTGTTTTTTACTGTTGTAGTTTTTATTTCTGTTGTCAATTGCTGAGTTACAAGTTACCTCAAAATTTTGTGGCTTAAAACAATTTTGTTTAAACTTATCTTGCATTTCTGATGATAGACTTAGTTCAGCTGGTTGATTCTTACTTGGAATTTTAGCCAAATTCTGGCCGATACTGGAGTCATCAGAAGGTTCCATTGGGTTGTGTATAAAAGAGGAATCACTCACATGGCTGGCAGTGGATACTGGTGAACAGCTGTGCTTGGACTCTCTGCTAATGTGTCTACACGTGGCTCAAGACACCTGACCTTCTGTCAGTCTCTTAGTCAAGCCTCTCAGCATTCCCTCTCAAGGTATTTTCTCAAGTTTCTCCTATTGCCTGGAACTCTTTTCTTACCACTAACCTGCTCTCCATGGTGACGGCTACTCTTCCTTCCGATCTTAGGGCATTGCCACTTCCCCACAGAGACCTCCCAGCACCACTTGCATCTCTTTCATAGCGCTAACATAGTTGCAGTGTTACATGTGTGTGTTAGTTCTTACTGATCTTTGGTTTTCTCATTAGATAATGGGCCTCTCCAATAGAGAAGATTCAATTTCAGATTTTATTCACTATTTTTGTAAATCCCAACATAGGAAGGTGTCTGACACATAGTCCTTTGAGTGTTCAATAAGCATTTGTTGAATAACTGAATGAATAACCACTAATATTAACTGAGATGTTCCTGTGCACTAGGTATTGTGCTAATTACTCGGTGACTCCCTATTGCCCTCAGGAGGATATACAGGCAACCCCCGTATAACATGGCACTTCTATAACGCTGTTTCGCTCTAACACGGTTTGAGAATTAGAGAAACACCCAAACAACGTGTAGCGTAATAAGAACTTTTAAGAGTAAAAAATATCTCATTGAAATTAGGGAAATGAAATCCTCGAACAACACAGAAAGTAATAAAAGCTTTTAAGAGCAAAAGATATGTAATACATATTAATATGTTAACTTTTGCTAAAAATTGCTTTAATAAAGATATTTCTCTTAATTATAAAAATATAATAGTATGTTTTTTAAAATTTTGGAACCTAACCCCCTTTTCTGTTCTTTGTTTTGAATAACACAGATTTGCATAATGGCATTTTTAGGAACCTAACATCTGTGTTATATGGGGGTTACCTATTATGTACTTATTTGTGAATAGATATTCACCTGTTTTTGAGCATTTGAGTTGTTTTGGATTTTGGTTATTATGAATGAAAGGAAATGCAAGGAACACTTCTTTACACAGCTTTATATCTTCATCGCTTTTGGGTGGAATTTCTAGGATTCGCAGAGTTGGCATATATTTAAATTTATAATGAATTAGCAAAGCATTTTCTGAAGTCCTTGTACAATTTTACAGCCCCACTCTCCAACATTGTATGAATATTCTGGGAGCTCCCTCCACAGCCTTACCAATAATTGATGTTGTCAGTCATTTAATTTATGTCATTTGAATCGACATGCAAAAATGTCTCATTTTGGTTTCTCTGATGAATAGTGATGTTGAGAATTTTTTAATTTGCTCATTGACCATTTAAGAGCCTTCTGTTTTCACAGAGTCTATCAAGTCTTGCCCATTATTTATTGAATTGATTGTCAAGGTTTTGTTATGTAAATGTATTACAAATATGTGTGGTTTGCTTTTCCTTTCTATTAATGATAATTTGAAGAACACAAGTTTTTGATTATGAAGGAAATTGAATTTATCAGTTTATTCTTTTATGGACCACCTACTCTGTATGTTTTGCTGTTGTTCTTATACTTGCAAATTGGCATTTTGAACCAAAATAGGGAGGTCTCTTGACATTCCTTCAACTTTTGTTTAGTTTAACCATTATTCCTGTTCCATTCTCTCTCTTCTCCTTCTGGATTCTAAATACATGTATTAAACTAGTTGATATTAGCTCGCAACTCCCTGAGGCTCTGTTCATTTTTAAAACATTTTATTGTGTGAACTCTAGGTTAATAGTTTCCATTAATCTGTTTTCATTTTCATTTACCCATTTTTCTGCCATCTCCAATCTGTTGTTGAGCCCATTCAGAACCTTTTTTATTTCAGTTATTTTGCTTTTCAGATTTAGAACTCCATTTGTTTCTCTGTTACTGTTTTTGTATACCTGCTGATTTTTCCTATTTGTTCTCTTATAAAGACCATTTTTAAGTCCTTGAACATATTTTAATAGGTATTTAAAAATCCTTGTTTTGGGAGTTCCCTGGTGGTGTAGTGGCTTAAAAGGCTTTGACGCTGGCACTGTCAGCGCTGCAGCCTGGGTTCGATTCCCAGTCAGGGAGCTACCCACATACCAAAAAGCAAAAAAAAAAAAAAAAAAATTCCTTGTTTGCTAATTACAATTTCTGAATCATCTCAGCGTCTCTTTCTATTGACTGCTTTTAAAAAATTTAGTATGGCTAACATTCACCTACTTATTTGTTGTCACATCCAGCATAACATGAGCAGTGGGAAAATGAAAAGGGAAACGCAAAGTTAAGAAAGACAGTAGCCAAGAAGATTATAAACAGGGCCAAGGGACTCCAGCCTCGAGGACTGAGAGCCCAGAATCAGGAGGTCAATGCATAGCTTTTATTGATAGACATAAAAGGAAGTGACACTGGTTTTTTTTAAGGTCTATGAATTATGTTCCCTAGCAAACTGCTTGTTCCGAAAGTCCTTATTGTGTTCTGACATCCATTGTGTTTCTATGAGAACATACAGCCCCAAGGACTCAGGATTCTGAAACCACCCAGGGGGTTGACTCAGTATCCAAGTCATTTCCAAAGAAGCATGACTGATATCATTCTATTAGGCCACCATTGGAGTAGTGTGGGACACAAGGCAGCCAGAGGGCTGATGATTAACCTCAAAGAGGGTAAGGGACTATGCCTCACCTCTGTAGAGCCCAGGTTCTCTCCTGCTGGCCCCTATGTGACTGTGCCTGTTTTAGGTTATTCCTCCCTTGAGGAATCTTACCTGTTATTGACTAACCAGCCGTCTTCCAGGGCCATACAGGGTGATGTGAGGTGTATGAGTGAGGGAGGAACAGGACCCCTGAGAGAGGGTCAGTTCTGTCTCCTAGATATTCTGTGCCCCCGTGGCCTCCACGCTTAGCTCCTGCCTTAGGATGTCATGGGGAATGCATGAGGGGACAGACGGGTTAGCAGTTGGAAGGCAACAATTTGCATGTCTAATAAATTATTAATTCTGCATTGGACATTACGAATTGCACATTATACAAAGTAGGAGTATTTGTCCTTAAAAAGGGGGAGAGTTTGTTTTATCAGACACTTAATTAGTAGTGGTTTATCTTGAGGCTTAGTTTTAGCCTCATTTAGGGTTGACCTACAGTAGCTCATACTGGGGCATGGTTCTTACTTCAAAAGTATAGCCTTTTTGGTGTCTCAGTCAAATTCTCAAAATATTTTGTGATCTTTCCACTTCGTTCTATTCTCCTAGAGAGTCATTACTATGAAAGGGCACTCTGTCAAGTCTAGAAGCCTAAACCTGGTAGAAATATTATTTTGAAAAGATACTCTTAAGATTATTGGTGTGACCTTTAGTATCTTCGTTTTACTCTCAGCTTTGTATCAGCTGCTCTCTGCTTGTCTTCACCAAGTCTTAGCTTGCACTTGTGTAGTCCAGCCTTTGGCCAGGGTCTTGGGAATAACCTGGATAGACTTCTGGGAATCCCTTCTTTGTAGTTCTATCTTCTCCCATAGTTTGCCCTCGCATGTCAAGCTGATCTTCTGAACTGCTTCTTCTGTCTCCTCAGCACAAGGACTGCTTTGTCTGTGTTTCTTCTCCCTGTGCTGCTCTTAGGAAATTGTCTGCAGGCTGATATTCAGGGCTCATCTGGGCAAATTTAGGGATTGCCTTTCAGTGCTGCCTATGATCCTGTGTCTAAAAACTGTCACTTCATATATTTTGTCCAGTTTTATAGTCATTACTATGAAAGGGCACTCTGTCAAGTCCAGAAGCCTAAATCTGATAGAAATATTCTTTTGAAAGATACTCTTAAGATTATTGGTTCTCAAACTTTAGCATATATTATATTCATCTGGAAAGCTTGTTAACACACAGATGGTTAGGCCCCACTCATTAGAATTTTGGTTCAGTAGAATTGAGTTGGGCCCCAAGAATTTGCATTTCTAATATGTGCCCAGGTAATGCGGATGCTGCAGGTCTGGGAACAACACTCTGAGAACTATTAGTTTAGAAAGACGGATCTTGAGAAAATTATTTAGACTTATTTGGGATTTCATACACACAATTTTGTGCTTTTCTTTGTCGGGGGTGTTCTATGTCCTCCATAAAAACTTGTATTTTTGTTGGTTTATTATAATACTAGGCATCTTGCTCATTTTATTCAAATATAAGTTTTGAGGTTTTTTTTTAATTGAAAAGGATAGATATTACTCGGCCATAAGAAAAGATGAAATATTGCCATTTGCAACAACTTGGATGGATCTTGAGATCATCGTGTTAAGTGAAATAAGTCAGAAA
Organism: Lyroderma lyra; assembly: GCA_004026885.1. Lineage (NCBI taxonomy): Eukaryota > Metazoa > Chordata > Mammalia > Chiroptera > Megadermatidae > Lyroderma > Lyroderma lyra. The sequence continues at coordinate 12,328 of PVJL010004105.1, forward strand.
AAATCAAGAACCATATGATTTTACTCATATGTGGGATATAAAACTGAAAGCAACAAACAAATATGACAAACAAACAAACAAAAACTCATAGACACAGACAACAGTTTAGTGGTTACCAGAAGGTAAGTGGGTAGAAGGTATAGGAAAGGGTAAAGGGCATCAAATATGTGGTGATGGAAGGAGAACTGGCTCTGGGTGATGAGCACACAATACAATATTTGGATGATGTGTTATGGAATTGTGCGCTTGAAACCTATATAATTTTACTAACCTATGTCATATGAATAAATTTAATGAAAATTAAAAAAAGAAAAGGATAGATTCTGCGTTTAATTGATAGAACTAAGATATATAAGAATAAGTAGAGTCTTAAAATAATGAAATATTGTTATATCCTTCTTATTTTTTGTCTGTATAAGTTAATTTTATTTTTCTATCCAATATGAATCTTCTAGAACATGGGATTTGATAAGTTTTACAAATAAGTATTTCACTTTGGTTTCATAAATTGGGCTTTATTTTAATTTAATTATTCTCAGATCTGTATGTATGTATATATGTTTCCTCTGTGTGTGTGTGTGTGTGTGTGTGTGTGTGTGGTAGGTAAAATGCAAAACCAGTGATAACCAGTAGGATTGCTAGACTTGGTCATATCTCTTGCTCAGGTTTCCTAAAATCTTACACTTTGTAAATCTAGCTATCAAGATAGACATTAAGTCATCTACCTCAGTAGCATATTTTGTCTGTTCTCTTTGTCTCCATTGTTTGAATGGCTACATCTCTCCTCATTTTTCAGGATTTTGCAATTTATTGCTTTCTTTTACTCTAATCCATATATCTCCTACAGTTGTAAGGCTTGTCCTGCTGTCAAGCTTTGGTGACTCATTGATGCTGACATAGTTCTGGCTGTGGCTACCAGGACAAGGAATATCTTTATAGTATTTCTTAGTTGGAAAAAGGGGTTGGTCTTATTTCTTCATATTTCATTCCCTGAGAGATGTTTTTATTTACAAATCTCTTTAATGTCTTGGAAAAATTGGTACAATAGCCTTTGGTGGCTTGAATAGAGGGCTATTTGATAGCACTTTTTTTTTTTTTTTTTTTTTTTTTGCTTTTTGGTATGTGGGTAGCTCCCTGGCTGGGAATCGAACCCAGGCCACAGCGCTGACAGCACCAGCGCCAAAGCCTTAAGCCACTACACCATCAGGGAACTCCCCATGATAGCACATTTTAAATATTGTTTCAACTGTACTGTGTGATTAATAAAAGATCATTTTCAGTTTCAGAGATCTGTTTTTTCAATATTTTGATACATGGATAGTGAAACTAATTACTAAATACTAATTATTCAACAGGTTCATTTTGATGGCTGGGATCACAAATATGACTACTGGATAGATGCAGACAGCCCTGACATTCACCCAATGGGATGGTGTGATGTAACAGGGCATCCACTGGAAATGCCATATCGTGAGTATTTTGTCTTTGTTGTTGCTTTTTAAATTCTTAGCCCGAATTCCTAACTTAGTGCTGTTTTCTCTTGTCATCATAAATATTTGAAAATTAAATGTCAGGTAGGTGAATTGATTAATCACTACTGCAGCTATACTGAAAGTCAGTAACTCACAATTAAGTCTCAAAGGGCATGCTTCATATAAATGAAAAGTTATAATAATTAAGAAGTTATTTTGATAGTGTTATCTATCTAAAGGAATCTTCATTTTGTTTGTTTGTTTATTTTTGTTTTTTACATTTTAGTTTGGAAAATGGAGCCAGGCCTAAATCCGTCTAATTTTGGCCAATGCTTTTAGCTGAAGTATGTTTTGGTTTTTTTAAAACATTCTGTCTTAATTACTTTTTGTAGAATAGATTATAAAAACGTTTTAGAAAAAAAATATTTTAAATTTCAGCAATTAAAAAATTTAGTTATAAAAATTTTATGAAATCCTCTATTTTATTGGTATGTTCATTATTTCTGTCTTTCTAGCTACTTAAAGTTAAGGAGGAAATTACCCACTCTAAATTCTAATGAACCTTGAACCAAATATCTTATTCTTTTGTCTGAAGGATTCCTCTGATCAGAATAGGCTTCCATAACTAATAAATAACTAGTTTTAGACATACGTGCAAGCACTATCAATTCTTAATGTATTTTTGTTCCCTCATTGCTTCTATTGCCCTGCTCCCCTTTCACTTCTTGGGATGAAAATAGCAAGTTAATCTCTTAATGATGTCTTACATCAAGCCAGCCAAATGATGCTTGAATCTTAGATCTAAAGGATGAACTACATCTTGGAAAGAATTTTTTAACTTCTAGAAGTGAGAAGAGTCCCTGAATTAATAACTTGACAAGCATTTTTACATTTCGCTAGGTTATTCAAAAACCACATAGTCAATAAGCACAAGTCCTTATGTAATTTACAGTGTGCTAATAACCATAGGGTCTGTAGACAGAGAATTAAAACAAGAAAACCAGAGTCAGTACCATGTTGGAAGAAAAGTGTGAGCATTTGTGCTTTGTAATTTCTTTAATCCCACTTTTAATTTTCCTGGATTTCACATATGAGCATTCCAGGCAAACGGTTCTTCCTTTATGTTAACCACCCCCCACACACCCACATGCACACATAATCAGTTTCTCATCCAAGTAACTACCTCAAGGAAGAGTGATTTAAACAGAGGTAGGGATGGACCAGTGTTTCAGAAACAGGGACAGCTCTCTTCCATCCACTGCCGCCTCCTTTGTCAAACTGCCTATCTGGCTTCTTGACTGGAATGTGGCATAAGCATTCTGAAGCCTGTGGATCAAACCTTAACATCAGCCCAAGCCAAAACCTTGCTTTTCTACTGTAATTTCTACTTGCTTCCAAAGTTCCTACTTCTTATTCAGACTCATTCTGAACTCTGCTTCCTCCTTATTCTTTCCTCACTCCACACATACAACCAACCATCAAGTCTTGCTGATTCTCTCTTAATTTCTCCAAAATCCACCTTTGACTCCCTCCCAACACCATTGTGCTACTTGTACTCTCATTGTAGTTACAAATGATCCATAGAATATGGTCTGCAGTCTGCTAGTGAGGTGCATAGATCTTCCCGAAGAGCCCAGAATGGATCTAAAAAATTCAAGTTCTCTGGAGGCAGTATAGCCTAGTTGTTACAAATGTGAAATGTGAAGTCAGGATGGTTGGATTTGAATGCCAGTTTTACTGCTTACGTAGCTGCATGCATCTCTGTGCCTATTTCCTCATCTTGAAAATTAGTATGTCTGGCTCATAAATTTATAATGATGAAATGAGGTAGTATATGCATATCACTTTAAAAATGCCTGAGCCATATTATGTGCTCAATTAATGTTAGCTGCTATCAGAAAATTACATAACATTCTATAGATTTTCATTTTTATGTACAACTATGTGGATTTTTAAGGATTATAAATTTTGAAATTGTATTAAAACTAATATCTGACTAGAGTTTTCAAAATATTTTAATTTAATTATTTTTTAAGTTTTACTTTAATCTGTTGACAATATTATAAGATCCCTGTTTTGTGTGCTCACACTCAGGGATTTAGAATCCCTCTAATTGGGGGGAAGATAACTTGGAATTGGTTATCTTCAGTTAGTCATTGCACTCTATTACTGTTGTGTTTGCTTTTCTGTTATCAATTTGTTTGGATTAATTATTATTAATATGGTTTATTGTAGGTTTCTTAGTTAACTCTATGGTTTAAAATTATTCATGTGTGTGTCACTAGTCTTATTAATTCTTAAATACCTGGATTTTAAGATGTGTTTATCATATGATTTTATATATATATATATATATATATATATATATATATATATTCTATGATCCTATTATTAAAGCAAAAATATACCAAACCACACACACACACACACACACACACACACACACACAAATATTTCTACTCTAGCATTTATTCTGTTATTTATTTGCCACTGAATTCTTTTCCCACTGGAAAGTAGAAACAAATGGTTGGTCTAGGAAGTGCAACAAAACAAACTTTGAAAGTCTAAACTGTGACAGCTTTATGACTGTTTTTTCTCATTTCTTCCCTGTAATGGTCTGTATAAAATCCAAATCTTACCTCCTTTTCTCTAAGACCATAATATTCAATAATTTGGAATAAACAATCATTAAGACCTAATAGAAGTTCTTGAGAAGGTAACTGTGAAAGCCTCTTGAGTGTGAGAACTTGAATATTCCCATTCAACTTGGAAAAGTGCCAACTTGTATGACCAGGTGATGACAACGGCCTCTTAGCTTCCATTCCCTGCGACAGATATTCACCTGCGGGTCTCCCTGTGTCCCACTACCAGGTTAAACTTTCCTTTTCTCAGGCCATTGAGGGCACAATTTGCCTCTTTTATCTAAGGTATAGTCTTTCCTGGTGGACTTTTTCTACACTTGGAAACAAAATTAAATACTCATGATTTAGCACTATTAAGTTGTCAAGATCTTTCTATAGTGTTTTGTATTTTATGAATGTTCTTAAAAAGATATAAAAATATCAGAACTAAAAAGCCATGACTACCTTGGTCATCTACTTGATTCTCTCCTGGCAATCTTTTTAGTCATATCATTTAGAAACTGTAATCCCAGTCACATTTGGTGTTAAATATCTTTAAATAGAGATCATTTCTTTTCCTATATTGTTAATTATCTACCCACAGATTACCTTCTTCATTGGGCAATGAGATATCTGATATCTGTTGCTTTGGAAATTAACAAGGCTTGAGAAAATGATGGACTTTGAAGTTACAAAAACTTGGATTTAAATTTCTATTCTGTTCAGACTGACTGTGCATTTGGGAAAGTTACTTGAGCACTGGGACTTGCAGGCTTATAAGATTAAATACCTTACTGACTGTTTTCAGTTGTTTGGTACACAGTGACCCTTTAGTAAATAATAGGGCTGAGTGAAGAGCACAGGCATATTTGCTTTCCATGCCACTGTTTCTCTTCATTGATCTAGAAAATTGGGATTTGACTTTATTTCTTAAAATTTACACAACCAGTATGGTTTTTTCCTAGGTACTTATTACAATTGCACTATCCATAGAGGGGCTGCAGATCACTGAGTGAATACTGAATAATATTTAAGACAGTTTAAAACATTTAGAATTATTGACTTAGGCTTAAGATAAGCCCCATTGAACTCAGAACTAAAGAACTATGCTGTACTTTAAAAAAAAATCTGAACATAACATTCTAATTCTGCACCCAGTTCTAATGTGAGGCTTTTTTTCCTCACACAAAGCAAACCTTTGACACCAACTAGATATCCTACCATTCAGTTGCATTCTGACACTGTCTACCCAGAGATAGTATCAGATTCCAAGGTGAAGGGCTCAGAGCCACAAAACTGCTGCTGCTTCAGATGCCAATCACAAGTGCTTCTGAAAAACTGTAAATTGGAGGTTTCCTTAACCGCCCCCCCCCATTAACTTCACTTAATTTGCTTAGAGCAGCTCACAGAGCTCAGGAAACCAGTTATGAAGAGATAAATAGGGTGAGGTCCTGAAAAAAGGAGCTTTGGTCCTCTTGGAGTTTGGAACCTAGCATGAAAGCATGTGGATATGTTCTGATTCGCTCACCAGAAGCTCTCCAGACCCAGTCCCTCTGAGTTTTTAGGTGGGCTTTATTACATAGGCATGATTGATTAAATCATTGTCCACTGGAGATTGAACTCAATCTCCAACTAATCTCCCCTCCTCACAGATCAAAGGGTGCTACTGAAAATTCCAACCCTGTAATCAGTAGTTGGCTCCACAGACAACCAGCCCTCATTCTTAGCTGCTTTCCAAAAGTAGTCATCTCATTAACATAAGAAAAGATACCTTTGCTCATCTCAGGAAATTCCAAGGATTATAGGAGTTCTGTGCCTGAATGGGATTGAAAACTAAATATATACTTATTATAAATCACAGTATCACAATCATAAATATATCGCCATTGAAATAAAATTATTTTCACTGAGTTGTTCAGTAGCTTTCTAGTTTTCACATCAAATGTATATAACCAGTTCTCATAGGAGCCTTCTCTATTAAACACAATTTACTATACTTTTCCTGAGGTCTCCTCCTGTTTCTCTTCTTAGTCTATGCAGCAGTGTCCAACCTTTTGGCTTCCTTGGTCCACATTCGAAGAATTGTCTTGGGCCACACCTAAAATACACTAATGAAAGCTGATGAGCTAAAAAAAAAGGGTCACAAAAAAAATCTCATAGTGTTTTAACAATTTGTGTTGTGCCTCATTCAGAGCTGTCCTCGGCTGCAGATTGGAAATGCCTGGTCTACACTGAGGGCTCCTCTGCCTCTGGGTAGGGTGTCCATTCCTGTGAGTAGTGTTAAAACTTTTAGCATTTGGGCAAGAAGATGAAGTCCTTTAAAGTCAGTAGTTACCTCCTCTCCAAAACTTCATCCTTTGGGGAGATGAATTTTCTCTTCATCCTCCTCATCTTGCAGTGTTTTGTTCTCTTTTCTTTTTCGTTAAGAGTTACATTTATTTTTCTTGCCACTTTAATGCCCAGAACCTTTCCATGGCTTCCCTTCTAACACAGAGTTTGTTCCAAAGTGCTTAGTCTCACCTGGAGGCCCTCTGAAATCTGGCCCCTAGAAGCTACCAACAGGATTATTTTTCCTCTTGTGCTTGGTCCCTCGGAGTTAGCTGGCAGTACTGGCCTTGGGCTACCTCTAGCACACCAGCATGATTCGCTTCTGTCTCTGCTATTCCTGTGGCTTGAAGCTTTGTGTCACCCTGTGTTTCCAAGGTTTCTTCAGAAGTACTCTCCCAGAGATGCCTTCTCTGCCCAAGCTGTCCACAGACAACAACCCTGCCTCCTTTAGCTCTCTAGCTGCCTTAGTGCTTCTTAATGGCATTTCTGACAGGCGAACATGATATGATGAGCTTATTTATTTCTATTCTCACCCCTCCTGATGGCAGGAACTTCATATTGCTGTTGGCCCTCCATTGCTTGTTCTATGCCACTTCCGCAGAACAATGCAGGCTCAGGGTTCACGAGAGTCATTGAATGAATGAGGGGATGAAAGGATGACTTTTCCTTTACATCACAAGTTCCCTTGGAGCAGGGTCTTTATGGTGTTCACCTTTGTTCAATGGAATGATCAAAGCTCTCTCGGGTGGCAAATGCACATCTGAAAATGCTTGTAGAAAAGTCCAAAATGGAATGTGCCAGTATGCCAACCTACTGTGGCCACCTCCCCTCCCTAGCCCCCGGACTCCACATTCCTTCCTACTACCTGGGCTGGGATAGCTCCACCTGTGTCCTTCCTGCAGAGTGGGCCCTCAGTGAATATTTGTTCAATTTGCTTATTGTTTTCCTAACCACCTACATTTTATAGATGTAATTTGTATTTATTTCACCCTACCTGCTTCTTCAGCCCTTGTTTTAAAATTCTTTTAGAATGAGAGTCAAACAGAATAAAATATTTGACTGCATGGATATGTTTTGGTTAATGTTTTAAGGTAGGAAAAAAATAATAAAATAAAAATATAACAGGTCCCCAATTCCTGTAACAAGGGAGAGATACAGCTGGATATTGAAAACAAACCAACAGGTTTCTGGTCAAGATGGAGGAGTAAGTAAAGGCTTTGCTTTCCTCCTCTCTCAACCACATCAGAATTACAACTAAACTACAGAACAAACATCATTGAGAATCACCTGAACTCTAGCTGAAGTCCTACAACTAAGGACAAACAGAAGAAGCCACCTCAAGACTGGTAGGAGGGGCAGACACACGGTATGGGCTGGTCTCACACCCATGTGTGGCAGTTAAAAATCAGGAGGATTATCTCAACTGTGGAGGCCCCCCTGAGGAGCAAGGCATTTCAGCCACACACAACACACTCCCTGAGACAGAGTATCAATGCCAGAAAGAGAAGTCTCCACACTTCTGGCCCTGAAAACCAGCAGAGATGGTGACAATTGGAGTCCCAGGTGCTCTGCTTAAAGACCTTGTACATAGACTTACTTGTTGATGGACTCACTAATCTGAGCTCCAGTGCTGGGGTAGCACCAGAAACTTACAAGGAGGAACTGAATTATCTGTTCAGTGCAGGGGCTGGAGGGGCTGCTTTTTCCCAGACAGACGTGCTGGCAGAGGCCTTTGTTTCTTTGTGAGCCCTCCCCTTATCCAGCCTACACATGCAGATAGGCACCATATCTGAATCTCCAGCAACCTAGCCAACACTGTTTGCCCTGCCATAGTCATTCCCTGAGACCCTGTCACACCCAACCTGCCAACCCATTCAAGCCATTTCCAGTAGCTTTTCCATACAAATGGCCTGTCTTGGCTTATACTGCCAACTTTCTTAAAATCTCTCAAAGGTTCACAAACCCCAAATAGGCAACATCCAGGGCATGCCCCATACCTCTTCTATGCTACCTCAAGCTCAGTACAAATGGCAGCCAGCCTCCATTCGCAGCTTAGCTTCTTCCAAGCACCTCCAAACCCAGCACAAGTAGCAACCATCTACAGATCACTTTGTAGCTCTTAGCAAGTGGCCCAGGACAGGGCACAGTTAGCGGATGACATTGGCCTACAACTGAACCTCTCCCAAGAGGCCCCAGAACCAACAAACCTAGTGGTACATCAGAGCATTACCCAACTACCTTCACAAAAAGACACACCCTAAGGGCAGACTGCACAAGCACCAGAGCTCTGATACAGCAAATATGCTCCATAGAGTCAGGCCCCACACAACAGCTCCTATATTGTAGTAACAGCCGATTCTCACAGTCAGTCAGCCTGAGGGTTAATCAATCCCTCTCAGTGACACATAAATGTACAGCCAAGGCTCAACTACAACAGAAGGGCACAAGCAACCCACACAAGAAACACACCTGGAATACCCAGCTCAGGTGACCAGGGAGATTGTATCACTGGGCCCTGCAGGACACCTACTACATAAGACCACTCTATCAAGACTGGGAGACATAGCAGCTCTGTGTAATACATAGAAAGAAACATAGAGCAGCAGCCAAAAGGGGGAGAGAAAGAAACATGTCCCAAATGAAAGAACAGAGCAAAGCTCCAGAAAAAGAACTAAACAAAATGAATACAAGCAATCTATCAGATTCAGAGTTCAAGCACTTGTAATAAAGATGCTCATTGATCTCAGGGAGAACTTCAAGAAAGAGATAAGAAACATAAAAAATAGAGATAGAGAACATAATATCAGAAATGAATAATACAATAACTGAATTGAGGAATACACTAGAGGGGATTAACAGTAGATTAGATGAAGCAGAGGATTGAATCAGTGATTTGGAAGATAAGGTAGCAACACACATCTAATCAGAATAGCAAAAAGAAAAGAGAATACAACAAAACTGAGGATAATGTAAGGGGCCTATGGGACAACATCAAGTGTAACAACATTTGCATCATCAGGATAGCAGAAAAAGAAGAGAAAGAGCAAGAAATTGAAAACCTATTTGAAGTAATAATGACAGAAAACTTTCCTAACCTGGTGAAGAAAATAGACATACAAGCCCAGGAATTTCAGAGTATCACAAATAAGATAAACCCAGAGAGGCCCACACCAACACCCATCATGAATAAAATGCCAGAGCTTAAAGACAAAGAGAGAATCTTAAAAGCAGCAAAAGAAAAGCAATTAGTTCTATGAAGGAGTTCCATTAAGACTGTTAGCTGATGCCTCAACAGGAACTTTGCAGGCCAGAAAGGATTGTCGTGAAATATTCAAAGAGATGAAAAGCAAGGACCTCCAACCAAGATTACTCTACCCAGCAAAACTCACTGAGAATCAAAGGACATATAAAGAAAAATGAAAACCCCAGACAAGGAAAAGTTAAAGGAGTTCATCACCAGTAAACTAGTATTATAAGAAATGTTAAAGGGACTTTTATGTATTTGTCAACAATTACTTTCAATACAAATGGGTGTGCTCTAAACCAGGCATGTCCAATCTATGGCCCAGGGTGGCTTTGAATGCAGCCCAACACAAATTCTTAAAATATTATGAGTTTTTGCAACCTTTTTTTTTTTTTGCTCCTCAACTATTGTTAGTGTTAGTGTATTTTATGTGTGGTCTAAGACAGTTCCTCCAATGTGACCCTGGAAGCCAAAAGGTTGGACACCACTGAACAAAAGACATAAAGTAGCTGAATGGATAAGAAAATAAGACTCTTACGTATGCTCCCTAAAGCAGACTTACTTCAAATCGAAGAACACACAGACTGTAAGTAAAGAGATAGAAAAAGAAATTTCATGAAAATGAAAATGAAAAATAAAATTAGGGGTAGCAATACTTATAATAGACAAAATAGACTTTAAAACTTTATACAATAAGAGACAAAGAAGGATCCCAGTATTCCCACTTCTGAGTATTTATCCAAAGAGACCCAAAACACTACTTTGAATGGATATCTGCTTCCATATGTTAATTGCAGCATTGTTTACAATAGCCAAGATATGGAGGCAACCTGGGTGTTATCAATGGGTGAATAGATAAAGAAGAGATGGTACATATTCACAATGGAATATTACTCAGCCATGAAAATGAATGAAATCTTATCATCTGCAATAACCTTGATGTACCTGGAGGGTATAGTGGCCGAGTAGAGTAGTAAGTCAGACATAGAAAGACAGATGTCATGATTTCAATTATATGTGGAATCTAGAAAACAGAATAAGCAAACAATCAAAATAGCAGCAAGCTTATACATACAGAGAGCATTTTGATGGTTGCCAGGTGGGGGCTTTGAGAGATGGGTGAAGTTGGGAAAGGGGATAAATTGGTAGTTACAGAATAGTCGTGAGTATGTAGAACATAGCATGGAGAATATAGTCAATAGTATTGTAATAACTATATATGGTATCAGATGGGTACTGGATTTATAAGGATGATCACTTTTTAAGTTACATAAATATCTAATCACTGTGCTGTACACTGAAACAAATGTATTGTGTGTCAACTGTAATTGAAAAAAAACTATTAAAACAAAAATGAAAACCCCAAAACAGTTTTTTAATTGAATGCAGATTTAGATGTGCTATTTGGTAATTCATAGACTTTTCTGACTGGGTACATAGAAAGTGACTTTTTTGTTTGTTTGTTTGTTTGTTTGTTTTATTGTTTTATTCTGAAATGACAGAGAACTGACATTCAATGAAAAGAGCTGGGGGGGACGTGAAGTGACATGGTGGGCCTTTCACCCTTCAGGGACCTGCCCTTGTGTAGGTAACCATCCGTCACAAAAGGCTGGCCTCACCATTTGTGCTGTGGGCCATGCATCACAAACTTGAGAGGAACAGACTGCTCTCTCAGCATGGGTATAAAAATAAGTAGATGTAGGAGAGAGGATTTGATTCATATTCTTGGAAAGTTTGAGGCAGCCTAGAAAAGGTGCTTTATCCTTGAGAGTCACCAAAGATATGGATGTTGAACATAAAACTGACAGAATCATCTGAGCTCATTGGGTCCGAGGCTGTCATTCAGAGACCTGGAGACACAGTGTTTGCCCAGCTTGTTGGAGACAAAGGTGAGTCTTAGGCACTGGTCAGAAAGTACTTTTTCATTAGCCTGGACCCTACAGTGTGTACACACTTCTGTAACAATGTACTGTCCAGCTTCCCCTCTCTGTCATCCCCTCTTTTGTTGGGATGGTGGGTGATCCAGCTGTTGTGAGGTTCCAGCCTCAGGGAAGCCTATGGAAGTGCTGAGCCTGGGCTTCCAGAAAGGGGTGACTCCCTCTGTTGTGCACCATCAGCAGTGTTGCATGAGGCATGCTGGGGAAGAGGGTGGCAAAAAATAAAAATAGATGACATTGCAGCACAGCCTCGTGCCTGGAGAGTCTGCAGTGACTGCACATCATTCGTGAAAATCAGCAGCTCCCAGGGTTCCCAGCTGTTCTTAGAGCAAAGGCTGACTGAGCCTTACCTTTTCATACAAGGAATCTTTATAGGGCCTGGGACAAGTCCCCTGCCCTAATACCTGAAGATAGTTCCTAGTTGTGTGGTCCTGACTATTTGCTCTAGTTCCCACATTTCTCTGTAAGGGTCTTTTGTATCTTGACCCCAGGCTTCTGTTCACCTACCATCCCTTTCAGATACCCTGTGCCTCCTTACTGAGGTATAACAGAACTTCTGGTGCTTTCTGGGGCCCACACAGTTTTTTGCTAAAGCAGAAGTGTAGCCTTGGGCTTTTTAAGTTGACCACTGGCCACTGCTACAGCATCACTCCTGCCACGTGGGATCTTTTCCTAGAGACATACAGTCACCCTTATTAATACCAAAGGAAGCAAATATCTGACCCTTGCCCTAGTCTCATTTGGGGGCTTCCTATTCATAAACAAACACCCACTCCAATGTCAGTCTAAGGAGGGGAAATGAAGACAGAGAGGGAAATGCAAGAAGAAAGAAAGAATGTGAGTACACATGCCTCTGATCTGCTTGTCTCCTTTCACCTCCCATCTGCTTCACTCCCTCTTTTCAGTTTCTTGAATGCAAACTCTTTCCACCCAGTGCCTTTGCATATGATTTCTTCTCTGTCCAGAATGATCTATGTGCTCTTATGATAAAAGACTCCTTCTCACCCTTTAGAATTCATCTCCAGTGGTTTCTTCTGAGAAAGGTCTTCTCTGGCCACATTATCTAAAGAACCACCACCACTATTATTTTCTACTTTACCACCTACTTTTCTCCATAGGTGTACAAGTATATCATAATATGTAATTATTTTAATTGTCTGTTTCCTTGCTTTTTGTTTATAATAATCCTCACAAGACTATAAGCTTCATGGGTGGAGGGAGGATGAGTATTTTGTCTAGTGTTTGGCTTCCAATAAATATTTGTATTTTTATTTCTCTAAGAGCTGGTTGATCACTTATGCCAAAACAACATGCATCTCTGGAGGCCACCTCGTGCTCTTGCCTGCAAACTTCATGGAGTGAATTCTTGAGTTTTAGCAATGGAATTAGTCTAGTCAAGCCTAGTAGGAATGACACATAGGCCAACAACCCCCACTGCTAACAAAGGAAACTTTCATAATAAAAAGTTCACAGGCAGAAAAGGAGATTTTCTAGCTGGCTTCTATGTCTAAATAATTTTGTCATTGTCCTTTCTTTAGTTTCTGTTTGATTTATATTTGGAAGCAATTATTATACTTGATTACAAAGTAAATTAAATGAAACATTACTATGAAGATAAAATATATATTAAAAGAATAGTAGTACAAAGTATAATATCTGTAGCCTTTATAATTAGAGACCTTGAGAATATTGCTGATTTATTTAATGATTAAGCAAAATAGAACATAGGTTAATAAAAGATATAGCTCATTTGAATCCCATTTGTTTCATTACACAGCAGATGTATAACAGAATGACTTGTAAATACACCATATGGCCTGATACATTGTTTATCCTGTTAAGTGAGATGAAATTCCTAAATTAACATTAAAAAATGAATAATAAAACTCTAATGAACATTTGGGACCTTGTGGAATTAGAAAAGTTTTGTTCCATCAGGGATGACCATTCACTTAGATTATAAAACAAGAGTTGATACAATTATAGCCTAGATCTGCAATGATAAATATGATTGATGATAGGTTAGTGTCATTCCAAAGAAAAATGAAGACTGTTAACTTAGCCAGGTAACAGCACATTTTCAGTTTTACTCTATTTTAAAGAGAATTTCATAAGAAATCTTTAGTACTTATTCTTCCAAAATAAAGCAAGCAAGTAATCAGCAGTTTTAAGACTCCCTAAGTACTCATTGACTTAATAGACAATTACAGCACATTGTGTTAAAAAAAAGTTAGCTATTTTAGAAGTCTCTAATTACAGATTTACATGATAGACTTATCAAGGAAAAATAATACTACATTTTAAAATGTACTTACAGTTTTCATGATATTATCTATTTTAAATGTTCTTTGTTGAAGTGCTTACCCTACGTGCCTTGCCTTTTGGAGTTGTAAGGGCAGAATTCATTTACTTTGTTCTAAAACTTGGTCTTTGAGATCCTACTGGTAGTTGAGAACAATTTACAGGCTATTATTTCATCATAGCTAGATGACTTCACTCACTACTGCTCACAGTTGAGATGTAATATAAAAGGTGGGTCTGAATTGTCCCATTACAGACAGTAGATTCTATTTAACCGAAGCACAGCTCTATGCAAAGTTACTGACATTTAAAACAAATACACCCTATCTTCTAAAAGTCATGGAATGACTCAGTGGTTTGATAATAAGCCAAAACAGTTTTTTATCCTGTCCTAGTTTATGAGTCATGTCTGGCCAGACTTGTGGATGGTAGCATACAGATGCCCAGTGGAAATCCTGGGTTGAACAAGAGACCTTTCAGAATTTCTCTGAATTTTAACCTTATCCAGAAGACTATACCACCTTCAAGGGAAGGGGAAGGTGCCAAGATGCACTTATTATACTCCTGCCATTACATGCCCCTACAGAGCCTGATTCATGGAAACCTTGAGTGGTTAACTGAGGTTCTGAAAATAATACTTGAGGAAGGGTTTTACCATCTTAGAGGGTAGTGTTGCTATTGTCATTGAATAAAGATTTACTTGGTATCTCGAGTACACTGAGCACTGTGCTAGGACTTGGAAAGTCCTGTGGGACATAGTTCTGCACTGGAGACCATGATGATAAAGCTTGGAGGTAGAGGTGACCCCGTGAACAGGCACCGGGGGTGCCTTAGTGGAAGCCATGCAGGAGGCATGACAGGGTTGCTCCTGCCACCACAGGCACCAGGATTCAGTGTGAAGAGAGTAACATTCCTCCTCCCAAGATGCTTTGTTCTATTCACACTAAGGTCTTCTTTCAAACTTGGGAGTCAGAGTAGAAATGGAAAGTTAAGGAGGGCAACTCTGGGTGTTGATTTAAACATAAGCTTAGTCATATTAGTATCTTGGAGATTGTTTGTTCTAATTGTCTTTCATGGTTTTAGAAAGATTAAAAAATACTTGTCTGTTTTATGTGGCAAGTAAGGCATATCCTTAAATGACTCCTTGGAATGCAGGTACAATATATATAGAATATTTTAATGGAAAATAAACATTATATATTTGAATTATGAGTTTTGTTTTCCATTTCACTCTGCATTTTAAGCAACCAAGAATTAAGAAGTTGAAAACATATACAAACCTAAAATTTACTGATACTGAATGACAAACTTATAGGTTGAAAATTTTATTGCATATGTAGGAACTAGGAGCCTTTGGCTTATATGTTAATTTTTATACACACTTTGATATTTATTTCAAACCATAAAGTAAAAGTTAGAATTTTTTTCCTTAATACTTCAACACATGAGATTACAGTAATTATAAGTGATGGCAGAATGCCTTTCATGGGTCTTCGGGCTAACAGCTCTCTGCACCTGTACATTCATCAGTGGTGACCTCAGAGCCTTCCTTCATGACCTGCTCACAGGATTGACATATTTAATAGCTCCTCATCCTGGAGCTGGAGATGCAAAATCAGAGGTACTTTGACCAGCCACTAGCCTCTCCCTAGTATATGTGAATGGCTGCGAGACTGTCTTCTGCCACATCTCACCACCCTGGAGCCTTCTTTAGAATACTCCTCATTTTACTTGCATCATTTCTTCACAAAAATTTTTTATATGTAACGTTACTTCTATGATAATTAAATAGTTGAAGCCATTAAAGGTGAGGACACAGCTGCTGATAATATACCATATGGGCATTACATCCCAGTAATGTGAACTGTTTGCATTACTGACTCTCTGCTTCAAGACATCATTCCCCTTGAATAATCCCACACTCTCCTTAGTGCATCTTTACTTGACTGTTTTCATGACCATTATGTCCTAAGGAATTGTAAAGCAGAATAAAAGAAATATAGTTTTGCAAGTTTTCATCCTTTAATGTACAGATTGTGTTTTTAAGATCGACAAAATCTTACATCATTTCCTTTGAAGTCATCATTCTCATTTTCATATCAATGGACCTGTTTTGTAGTGGAAGTTATTAAAATAGGAGAGAAATCTTTATGTAATATCTCCAACCAAATTTTAATACAATGCCAGGCAGTCAGGGAAAACTCAGGAACATGGTGGAGTCATGTTATTCTAGGGTTAGCTTCTAAATTCAGCAAGTAAGGCAAAAAATGTGTTTAGTCACTATTGTTGAAAAGTGTCTCAGTAAGCCCAGTACATGAGGTTATCCTCCACTGAACTAGACAGATGGCTCGTATTGAGCATTAGGGGAAGTGATTGGCTTGAGTTGAGGGTTATGCTGTATGAGAGCCATATCACATTTTATTTTATTTATTTATTTTTTAAATTTATTTTCATTGTTAGACTTATTGCAGTGACATCTGTTAGCAAGGATTACATAGGTTTCAGGCATACAATATCACATTTTAAATAGCAGAACCTTTGTGCACTCAGGGATCTGCTCCCATTCTGAGGAGCACATGAGGACTGAGAAGAGGCGTGGAGGTCTCTGGCTACAAATAAGATCCTTCCCATGTGCACTGCTGAGTGTATGGTGGGATTGCCCAGATTCATTCTGTTCGCTGCAGATCTTTGACTACCTTTCCATGCATAGATATCCCTGCTGTCTTCTAGAGCTAGGAATAGTTCATTAAGAAAGTTTGTGTATATGAAGGGGACCCAAAAAACCCAGAATTATCTTCTGGAAGATGGGCCCCTTGTAGTGCAGGCCACCCCCCACTAGGTGGGTGTTCTGGAAACCTATCTGCCCCAGTGTACCAGATGGTGGTGTTGTGAGAGGTTGCACTCGGTTTCAGTGAATTTTCTTTGGACACTCTTTGAACGCATTTGCCCATTTCATGGTGGGTGATTCACACAAATAACACGCGGCATGGTAACGCCACCTGTCCACACCTTGCTGAGTTTTTAGCAGTTTTTGACCAAAAACAGCATGAGCCCCATGCCCCATCCTCCCTATTCATCTAATCTCACACCAAGCAACTTTTTTTTTGTTTCCCTGATGAAAAAAGTCCTCAAAGGAAACACTTTGCCAATATGGAAGAGATGGAACAAAAAATGGCATCAAAATTGCCGAGTTTCAAAAACTGTTTTGAGCTATGGAAAAAGCATCTTGATAGGAATATTAGATCAAACAGCGAGTACTTGAAGGTGACGGAAGTTTAAACATGTAAGAATAAATACACAATTTTTGATAATTAACTTTCTGTTTTTATTGGATCTCCCTCGTATAAATGTACGAGTTTTTATTATAACAGTTGCTCATTGGGCAATGTAGCAAAGTGCAAAGAGCATAGATCTGCAAGTTAGAAACCTTGAATTCTTGTTCTAACCACTAAAATATGACTTATGATCTGCCACAGATTATTTAACCTTCTAAACCTTTATTCCTTATTTGCAAAAGTAAGTAGCTGTACTGTCACTGGTTCTCAATCTGGATGGGGAGCACTGAAGAAATAAGGTTCACAAGCTCACCTCCAGAATTCTGATTTTTTGGGATCTGGAAATTTATGTATTCTAACATCTTTGAGTCCCTTCCTGCTTTGTATGCCAGTAACGGGATCTTTCTCCTTCCTTGAGTAGAAGTTCATGTTCTCCTGATCCTGCTGTGCCCCGGCCTATGGCCTTGTGGAGCCCGGCCCTGCTGATTTAGGCTAGACTGAAATGGCAGTCCCTGAATGCATGCACTGTGCCCACTCAGACAGCTGTAGGCAAGTTGGAACTTGAATGGTCAGACCCTTTGATGGTAACTTTCTCTGGGTGGAGTACCTGTGTATCTCTAATTAACATGAACATTGTTATTTGCTGTTTTGATCAGGTAACATGTAGAAGGTGTAGTCTGTGACATCTCCTTGCATGGAGCTGCCTCTGGGCAGCACTAACACGTATACTCAGTAAGGGCTGGTCCTTCTCTCTGAAGTCTGTAATCCAGACTAATTCAAAGCCACCAGTAAATATGTAAACTAGTGCACAGGTCTTGGAGGAACATGAGCTGTTCTTTCATTTCATCTAAGTATCTCATCCTTCTAATGAAAAACACGGCAATTCTGCCAAGAGTATTCACAAGTCATTCAATATGGGAATTAATTGTCAAGTGTGGTTTACAGTAGAAGGTACAGTGAGAGATGTAATCATTAATTTTGTATACACACTACATACACACATGCGTGCATGTGCACACACACCCGTTTCTCAAAAACCTCAACATTTTCTATTAAGAATGGCCAAAAATTTATTGTTAATAAAATTTCTTAATGTGGCCATGTTAGAGTAAGGCTAATTTGAGGAAGGATTATGAGTGCCATAGTTTCTGCTTTAGATGTAAGTTGTAGGTTATTGGAAAAATGTTATAGTCATCCCATTTTGGAATCTTGAGCTGTAGTGGATGTGTAATTCTTATACATACCTTACATAATTACACATTTTTGGTTATGGGAACCAATGACGTTTCTGTAAGCAGCTAATCTGATTTTTTTACTCAGCACATTTTACGAAACACTTGCAATGAAAATGAAACTTTTAACTAATTTCCTCTTTGCAAGTTCAAAAACAATTCACGAATGGCCTTGATATGTAATACTAGGCCTGTCCCTTATTTCCCTTTATATGAATAAGAAAAATCCAAGGGGTAAGGAAGGCCTAAGTTGCCATTCTTTTGGCTTCTGTATAGTATCATTTTGCATGAGGTGAAGTAGAGGAAGGAAGGGAGGAGAGAAGAAATGGGGGTGGGGGAAGAGACAGAGAACGAATGATTGAGGAGGAGAGAAGAAAGCTGGTTTTGCAGCATTTTTACTCAGATTAGATGGGAATAATCCATTTACATAAACCAAGTACCAAATAAGTCATTTTTTAAAAAGCTGTTTTCATATAAAAGGCAAATTAAAAGAAGTGCAGAGCAAAAGAAAGTAGTTTTAGTTTTTTATAATATTTTCCAGACAGAATTGTATAAAATTAAGTTTTAGAAGAAAGTGTATCTTTGATTTCTTTCTTAAAAATAATGAAAAAAATGAAATAGAACAGTCTAGTGAAATAGTATTTGTATTAAATCTTTTTAGATGCCATATCACCCTTAGTCCTACACAATAAGGTTATGAATTCTTTACTTTAAAAGGCTAGTGTGACATGTTTGAATGAGAGATATCTCAAATTAAATCTATATTTGTTCCTTTCTGCTATAATGTCATTACAGACATGTAGCAGTTAACACTATTCACATATTCTTCACTGTCTTATCCCTAGTCCTTACAGTGGCGTATGTCAGTACACACCAGATCTAAGATACATCGTCCAGATAGCTCAGCTTGAATCACTCTATTTTCCAACAAACCCTGGGTCTCCCTGATACTGTACCCATATTTAAACAAGGTCCTCTTTCTCTGGGACCCTTGTGTACTTAACCAATTACGTACCATATCATTCTGGCTCTACACGTAGTAAGTACATTTTACCCTATTCGCTAAGGAAATCTTTGGCAGTTGCTCTGCTGTCTTTTTTTAAAAGTGAGGAAAGTCCAATATATAAAACCATGTTTCACTTTTTATCATAACTGCTCAGAAGTTCTGTCAGATCTGTGGAAGGGACATTAAGAAAACTATCCATTGTTTTTGCAGTCTTTTCTTACTGTTTCTATGTGGTGGAATTAGTGTCATTATTACATTTACTGCTTCTTTAAAACTCTAGCACATTTCTAAATGTTTTCCTGCATTAGGTAGTTAGTTACTTTACCATCCTCTGCTAATATTGCCATTGTTATATTTTAAAGGTTTTTCTAGATTATCAGGTAAGCCTAACATTCACATTTTTAGGAACCTTTTTAAAATTCTTCTGTTGCATTTCCATTTCACAGAATTATTGTTCTATTTTATTTATATGTCATGAAGTCTGACAGCCTGACATCTAGTACAAGCAACCATGGTGTTTGGTTATACTGTTTTCTTCTTCTTTTTGAAGAACTCATTATTATAGCACAACGGGTATTTAATTTCCCTATTTTATTAGGAAATGGAGAATAGGTATGATTAGCCTGTAATTTCAGTTTGAAAGATATGCATATTATTTGCATTCTCCAATGTTCAAGGATAATTATTTCATTAAATCTTCTTAGCAAACTATAATATAAGTTTCCTGGGGTTGAGTCAGGGGAGGAGGAGGGGAACAGGCTACTAACCTGAAAGTTTCCAGTCCAAAATAAAAACAGTGAAAGCTTAATTATTTGAACTGAGAACATGCACATATTTGAATAGTTTATTTTTTTTAATTTCTAGATTTAATACTGTTGTATCCCTTGCTCCACTCTTAGTCTCAGCTGATGATCTCACTGCCTATTTTGCTAAGAAAATGAAAGCTCTTGGGACGAATTGGTCACCCCCACTCCCAGCTTCCAGCACACCTCCTCTGTACACAGTGCTTTGCCTGCTCTTCCACTGCACTGATGAGAGTCCCCGCTCTGTCACCAGTCAGTCCACACTGGCCACCAGCCTATGCCTGTGTGCCACTCAGGGACATTTCCCTGTAATTACACCCTCTCTCTCTACATATCAGATTTTTCATCTACTAAAACATGCTCATCGTCACTCAAAAAAATAAAAATAAAAACACTTTCTTGACCATAAACCCACATTTATACCATTTTTTTATATAAAACCTCCTCAAAATAGTTGATTTAACTGTCACTTTCCCCTTTCTCTGTCCCATTCTCCCTTGCACTTCAGTCAGGCTTATTCACGTCTGTTCACTGAAAAATGTTCCTGGTTTAGTCATCCCAGCCCTGCGCACGGGCCAATGTGCAGTCTGCTTCATTCCTCGGGACCGTCGCACACAGCCACTGACTCTGTCTCCTCGGCACTGCCTTCGCGTGCCTCCTGGGAAGGATGTGCTTCTCCCGGCTTTCCTCTTACTGCCCGGCTGCTCCTTCTGGCCTCCCTTTGTTACTGTGAAATGGTGATTTTTCTCTTGGTCCTTGTCTCTTGAAGGAAAGAATTCAGTTGAGACAGAAGAGTTTGTAAAAGCATAAGATAGTTAAGAGTTTCTGAGTGAAGAAAGTACACTGGAAGAAGTGGAGTGGGCTGACTGAAGAGAGGGAAGCAGCACCCCCTTACATTGTTTGGGGGGGTTTATATCTATGGGTGGAAGTTTTTCCCCTTTCTCTCTTTTGTGGTTTACTTGAAAGAAACGAAGTTCTGGGAAGCAGGACTTATGTTTGGATAAGTGGGGCTATTTCTCCTTTGTCTTGCATTTCTCTGATCACCTTATCTTTCCCATTTGACCATAATTGATAATGGGCCAGGTCTGATTCCTTATTCTGCATTTGTTTCCTGAGGACTTTGTCTCTTTTTTTAGGGGTATCTAACCAGGGGATCCCCCAGCCAGCCAGTTCCTTCCTGTGCATTCCTTTCCTCCTTAATTTAGGGACGCTTGTTAATTGGCCTCCTAACTGGCACATTCCTTTCTTTGCATGCCCTTTCTCATGACTTTATCTTTTTAATTTACAGGCAGCTGACAAAGGACCCGGACATACCTACCTTCCTTCCCACTCTGTCCCTTTCTCACCCTTTTGAGTCTTTACATATTGTGTTTCCCAGAGCTCAGTCCTCAAGTCTCTTCTCTCCTCCGTCAACACCAACTCACTGTGGGACCTCATCTAGTCCATGGCTTTAAATACCACATGTGGATACCATTAATGCATTCTTCCCCCTAGACCCAACCACAGTGCAGAGCTTGCCTCAAGCCCTTTGCTGGTTTCCAGTAGAAGTAAAAACTTCTCAAAGAACAGCACCCCATTATGTATTTTCTCACAGATTGAGTCCCCCTCTATACTCTCCAGTGTCCCCCATCCAATCTAGAATACAAGGGCGACCCTTTTGCTTTGGCCCATATGGTCTCATCGCCTGCATCCTTTCCATTGACCATGCAACTCCAGCCACCGGGCCTCCCTGCTGCTGTCTTAGGAAGTCACGTGCTTTCATTCCACGCAGAATCCTGTTCAAACGTCAGGGCATCTTCCCTAACCACTCTGCTTTGAAAAGCATTCCAACTCCCCCCACATCACTTCCTCTTTCTCACCCACTTTATATGTGTTCCTACCACCATCACTGTTTGACATTACATCCTGTTTTTCAACTGTTTATTCTGTCTTTGGCACCAGAAGGTAAACTCCAAGGGGACAGGTCTTTCTGTTTGGTGTGCTGCCACGTCCCTAGCACCTGGATACTGTCTGGCACGTAACTGGCACTTAATATCTTTTTCAATGAATGAATAACCCTCAGTGATTATTTCTATTTTAACAAAATAAGAAGAAATAAAGTATTTTAACTTGTCTGTTATCGGTGACATTTAAATCTGTTGCACTTTTCTGTTTATCCAAGTGGACATTACCACCCACCCATGTTAACGCCATTGCTCTATACAACACTCGCTGAGGGAATCAGGTTGAACTGACTGCCCATTAAGCAGTGGGTAATTAGTGTCGTAATAAGGAAAAGAATGATGCTGACTGGTCGTTATTGTCTGATGCTGGCCAACATCAATCCGCAGCTCACATACATCTTAATTTGCTTCCATCAGTGTCGGTATCGTCATTCTGCTCTGGGTCAGCTCTACACCAAATACATTACAATTCTGACAGTAAACTGCTTTCTACTCGGGGCGGGGAGCAGGGGCAATGAACTCCGCTTCTAACACATTTTGGGTGGGATAATGAGCCTTTGCATTCACATCACTCATGGTTGCTGGTTTGAGCCATTTTGAAATAAAGGACAGTTCTCATTCTCATTTTTTAGAGATGAGCACAGTCTCTTTTATTTCTTGATTTTGCCCTTGATAGCTTATATCATCTTTACATGACAATAGGTCTAATACCCATATGCAATCCTAGTCTTTCTTTTAGAACAATTACTTGATTTCAGAAAAGAAGAAACAAAATTGCTGTTTTATCCTACGGATTTTTCAGCTGCAAGTAACACAAAAATCTGTTGATAATGGTTTAAATGGTGTTTTTTTTTTTTTTTTTTTTTACATGACAGACATTGATGTGGTAGATGCCCTCTGGCATATCCTGGGTCCAGGTTTACACTTCCTTTATTCTGCTTTTTGCCTTATTCTCATCACCTCATGAGCTCGTACATGTGCATTTGGTGAAAGGTCAAAGAGGAAATGGGCAAAACAGCACCAGCATCACCTTTACCCTTTTAACAGGAAAGAACAGCATTTATAGATATTTTTATATTGCACTTCCTTTGGGTCTTACAGTCCAGGACAAGGTCACATGACCATGCCTAGATGTGAGAGGGGCTGGGAAAGCCAGTATTTTTACTTGGGCATATTGCTGCCCTGAATCAAAGCAGGGTGTGGTCAGCAAAAAAAGGGAAGGAGTGGATATTGGGTGGGCAACTACAGTGTCTGCCCCGGCTGCTATGGCAACTCTGGAGTTCCATGTGAATGGGGATCCAGGAGGACATTTTACTACAATATCATGTGAGTGCGAAACATTGTTCATTATGTGGATAACTTCCAGTTTACAAATATATGTTCCATTTCTTTGTTGTTCTTGCAGAAAGAACTCTGCAATTAGATTTACTCCTGCCTGAGTAAAATTTTCATAGGAGACTTAGAATAAACTAGAAATTATTCATGCTGCTTGATATAGCAAGTAGCTCATTATATTTAGAAATAGAAAAGCAGAGATTGATTTTAGGCATGCTAAGCTCTGAAATGAGAAAAAAGATACTGATTATCTTACAGCATTCTGGTCACGATATACAAAAATAATGCTTCCAGATGTTAATGATTGTGGTCTTTATGATTCTTTATTAATTCATAAAACATTCTTATTCAGTATCTAATATGTACCAGTTGCTGCTGTAGCAGGTGCTAGGGGTACAGTGTTAAATTAGATAAGGTCAATGACCTCATTCTAGTGAAGGGAGGTGATAAACAGGTAAACTAGGAAAGCAATTTCCTGTTAAGTGGTAAAAAGAAGGCAAGAAAAGGTATTATGGTCAGGGACAGTCTCTCTGAAGAAGCGATTTCAAGCTGAGAACATGTTTTTCTTGAGACCTAGTTTCCTAATTATCCAAGTTACTAGTAAGATATTCTTGGAGTAAATGCACTTATTTTCTGGGAACCTATGATAAAAAATAAGGTTATCATAGGTTCCCTTCTTCCTAGAGACAAATAATATGAAGGACTGTAGAATTTACAAGTTTCTTTTCCCCCACAGATGGCTCTAATTCACTGCTGAGTTAACACATTAAACATCATGCATAATTTAGCAAGGAAATTGTTAGATTCTGTGCATTTTTATTTCATGTTCTTCTTGACTCCTTCTTTATGTCCCCTGCTGCAATTCTTAATATAATCATTCTTCTCCCAAAAGATGATGTCATATCTCTCCTTACAGATCTAAAAAAGAGACAATTATGACACCCATCAGGGCTCTGGAGATACATATGCATTGATAAATATTTACAATGCCACTTTAAACCTTAATTTAATCATGTGCATTAAAATAGTCCTGGAGAAAAACTAATTAGCATGCATTGAGAGCTTACTGGAGTATTGTCAACACAGACTGACATCTAGGCTGGCTGATAGAAAGTATTTTTTGTTTGTAGGTTTCTGTATGTGTTTAATATTCCAGGCCTTTGTGATGGTGGCCTTGGTAGTGTACTGTAAGGTGCAGTTCAGAGAAGTCTCTTTATGTTCTGTGTTTCTTTCTTTTCTTGTAGATCCTTTTATTTATTAACACAAAATTACTTCTTAATTAGGGATTCATTTACAATTTTTGAACATAAATTCCTTGAATTTGTTTTAAAATTTTCTTTGTTTTTATAATTTTAAATTCTTTCAATTATGATTTATGTATATTAGTTTGGGTGTATGGTGTAGTGACTAGACATTTATATAACTTATGAGGTGATCACCCCAATAAACATAGTAGCCATCTGACACTATGCATAGTTATTACAATATTATTAACTATATTCCTTATGCTATACTTTACATCCCCATTACTATTTTGTAACTGCCAAGTTGTACTTCTTAATACCTTCCCCATTTTCATCCACCCTCCCAAACCCCCTCTGATCAACCCTCAAAATGTTCACTGTAGCTATGAGCTTGTTTTTGCTTTGACCGTTTATTTATTTTGTTTTTAGATTCCACATATAAATGAAATCATATGCAATTTGTCTTTCTCTGTCCAATTTACTCCACTCAGCATAATACCCCCTAGTATATCCAGGTTATTACAGATGGCAAGATTTCATTCTTTTTTTTATGGCTGGGTAATATTTCATTGTGTACACGTACCACATCTTCTTTATCCAATCATTCATTCATGGGCACACAGGTTGTCTCCATATAATGGCTGTTGAAAATAATGCTGCAGTGAACACGTGGAAGTACATGTTCTTTCAAAGTAGTCTTTTGATTTTTCTTCAGATACATACCTCAAAGTAAGATTACTAGATCCTTCTTTGCTTCTTGTTACAGTCTTTATCTTAAAGTCTGTTTTGTCTGGTATAAGTATTGCTACTCCAGCTTTTTTGTTTGTTTTCATTTTCATGAAATATCTATTTTTATTTTTTACTTTTACTTTGTTTGGGTCTTTTGATTTCAAGTGAGTCTCTTGTAGGTAGCACGTGTAAGGGTTTTGCTTTCTTATCCATTTAGCCACCCTGTGTCTTTTGTTTAGAGAATTTAATCCATTTATATTGAAAGTAATTGTTGACAGATACATAGTTATTGCCATTTTACTTTTCATACTGTTGATCTTTTTTTTCTTCCTTTTCTTCTTCTACTTCTTAAAGGAGTTCCATTAACATTTCTTATAATACCGGTTTTGTGTGATAAACTCCTCTGTCTTTTTCTTGTCTGGGAAGCTCTTTATCTGTCCTTGGATTCTAAATGATAGCTTTGTTGGGTAGAATAATCTTGGTGATAGGTCCTTGCTTTTCATCTCTTTGAATATTTCCTGCCTATCTCTCCTGGCTTGCAAAGTTTCCGTTAAGGTGTCAACTGATAGTCTTATGGGAGCTTCCTCATAGATAACTAACTACATTTCTTTTGCTGCTTTTAAGATTCTCTTTTGATCTTTAAGCTTTGGCATTTTAATTATGATGTCTCTTGGTGTGGGCCTCTTTGGGTTCATCTTGTTTGGGATCCTCTGTGCTTCCTTGGAGGTATGTTTATTTCATTAGGCAAGTTTTCCATCATTATTTCTTCAAATAGGTTTTCAATTTCTTGCTCTCCTCTTTCTGATACAAATTGATGCAAATGCGGTTATACTTGATGTTGTCCCAGAGTCTCCTTAAAGTATCCTCATTTGTTTTCATTTTTCTTTTTGTTTTGATTGGGTGTATAATGCTACCATACCTTCTAAATTGCTTATTTGATCCTCTACTTCATCTAATCTACTGTTGATTCCCCCTAATGTATTTTTCACATCAGTTATTGTATTCTTCATTCCTGACTCTTTTTAATGTCCTCTATGTTCATTTTTATGTTTCTTGTTTCTTTGTTGAAGTTCTTTCTGAGATAATTAAACATCCATATAACCAATGGTTTGAACTCTGCATCTGGTGGATTACTTGACTCCATTTTGTTTAGTTGTTTTTCTGAAGCTTTGTTCTATTCTTTTATTTGAGACATGTTTCTTTGTCTCCTCACTTTTGCTGCCTCTCTGTGTTTATTTCTTTGTATTAGGTAGAGCTGCTATGTCTCCCATCTTGGTAGAGTGGTCTTATATAGTGGTGTTCTGTGGGACCCAAGGGTATAGTCTCCCCGGTCACCTGAGGTGGGTATTCCAGGTGTGTTCCTTATGTGAGCTGCATGTGCCCTCCTGTTGTAGTTTAGCCTAGGTTGCTATTTGATCAGTGAGAGGGATTGGTCCTCAGGCTGTTAGTTGTGAGAACTGGACATTACTACAGTGGAGGAGCTGTTTTTCAGGGGATGCCTCTACAAACCAGGATTTGCTTTAGCAGTTCTCTGGTGCCTGCCCAGCCTGAGATTTGGGTATATCTTTTTGTGAAAGTGCTTGCGTAGTGCTCTAGTGTGGTCTGAAGCTGACCAACAAGTTTGTTGGTTCTGGGGCCTCTTGTGAGAGTCTTCGTTGTAGGCTAAGATCAGCTGCTGCCTATACCCTGCCCTTGGTCACTTGATATGAGCTACAAAGTGATCTGCAGATGGTTGCCTCTTGTGCTGGGCTTGGAGGTACCTGGGAGAATCTAAGCTGTGAACCAAGGCTGGCTGCCACTCCTGTCAGGCTTGAGGCTGCTTAAAAGAGCTGTGCGGCACAGCCAGGCCAGATTCTGTTTGTCTGAGGTTTGTGAACTTTGAAAGGTATTAGGAAAGTCTGCAACATGAACTAAGACAGGCCAATTGTATGTAAAAGCCACTGGAAGCAGCTTGGTTTGGCTGGCAAGTTGGGTGAGTCAGGGTCTCAGGGAATCACCAGAATAGGGCAAACTGTGTTAGCCAGATTGATGGAGACTGAGATAATGGCCCCTGTTTGTGTATACAGCCTGGGTGAGGGAAGGATTCAACAAAGAAACAATGTCTTCTGCTATCACTTCTGTCTGAGAGAAAGCTGCCCCTCCAACCAGACAATTCATTTCCTCCCTGTGTGTTTCTGGTGCCTTTTGAGCTGCAGTCTCAGTGCTGGATCTGAGAGCAAGTGAGTCCACGTGTAAGCCCTTTAAAAGAACACCTAGCAATTCTCTGTCTCACCCTCTCCCCTGGTTTTCATGGCCAGAAGTTGTGGGGATTTCTCTTCTTGGCACTGTAACACTGGGCTGGAGAGCTTAGTGGCTAGGCCTCCTTGCTTCTCAGGGGAGTCTTTCACAGCCAAGTTATCCCTCCTGATTTTTAACTTCCACAGGCAGGTGTGGGACCAGCTCATTTTGTGTCTGCCTCTCTTACCAGTCTGGAGGTGCCTTCTTTTGTATGTCCTTAGTTATAGGAGTTCTTTTGAGCTAGACTTTAATGATGGTTATTCTGTAGTTTA
This sequence comes from Lyroderma lyra, assembly GCA_004026885.1. NCBI lineage: Eukaryota > Metazoa > Chordata > Mammalia > Chiroptera > Megadermatidae > Lyroderma > Lyroderma lyra. Next base: position 40,347 of record PVJL010004105.1, read on the forward strand.
GTTGTAACTTTGATGTAGTTATGAGAGGATGCAAGCACAGCATTTACCATCTTGACTAGAAATTAAAATTGTTGTTGTTGTTTTTAAACTGTTTTCAACAGTTACCTTTGAATAGGGTAGCTCTTATTTCTGTTTATTTCTCAAGCTGTTTTATGAAATTGTGAGAACATAATAAGTGTGTAAAACATAACTTCTTCTTTTTAAATGGTGAAAGAGTAATTTATTAGGAGTAAAGCATGCTCTAAAGAACATAATTTCTTATTGTTTGATAAATTTAATGAAAATTTATTTGATGTATAAATATTTATTTTAATATCATCACACATTGGGACCCAGCCTCAGTCAGTATTTTTGTGCAAAATAATCACACTACAATCCAAATTTCTAGTTTATCTAGAAGCCTCTTTTCTTGACCAAGGGTATCTTGAGAGAAAAACTGGAATACATGCCTTTTCATTCAATAAGCATTTCCAGAGCACCAACTATGTGTCAGACCAGGTACTAGTGACACAATGATGAAATACATACGTGCTTGCAATTTATAGTCTAATAAAAGTGATAAATAATGAACAAATAATCTTTAATTTGTATTCAAGGTAAATGCTTATAAAATAGGAGCCTAACATATTCTTGGAAGGTAGCTTGAGGAAGTGAAATCTAAGCTGTGATCTGAAAGATAAATAGGAGTTTTACAGGCTTAGAGATAGGAAGCTCATATCAACACGCAAATGCCCGAAGTTGTGGAAGAACCTGGTGGGTTCAAGGAACAGGACAAGACCAGATGCAGAATATTAAATATGGAGAAAGGTCAAATGATATTTATCTGAAGAGGTCTAAGGAGTCAGATCAGGTAGGCCAGGCTAAGGATTTTGGACTTAATTCTAACAACAATGGCAAACCATTAAAAGGTGGGAAAAGGGAATTGATATGGTGAAATTTGTGTTTTGTGTTACAAGATGGAGAATAGGTTACAACAAGTAAAGAATGCTATGGAAATTCTCCAAGGAGGAGATGATGAGTTGGAGTAGGCCAGTCACAGTAGTGATGAAGATAAATTGTCAGAATAAAGACATATTTAAGAGATTGAGAATTGATTGTTAAGTTGCACCAGAGTGAAATGAGGGAGAGATGTCAAGGATTACCTATAGGTTTTTGGCATGGAATGTGATGCAGTTTATTGGGACAAGCAGTTCTAGAGGAAAAGAAGGTTGCGGGGGGACAGGATGATGACTTCAGTTTTGAACATGTTGAATTTGAAATGCCTTTAAGAGATCCCAGTGGAAATGTATTGGATTTGAACATGTGGAGTGCCTGTGAGCCTCTGAAGCAGTCAGTTGGTAAGTGAAGCTGCAGAAATGGATAGCCCAGGAACAAAATAGAACATGGGATTCTCTGGCATTTTAAGATTAACTAGAGGAGGAAACACTGGCAAAGAATATTACAAGAAAATGCCCATATGCAGCAGGGAAACTATTGGAGTGTGATGTAACCACAGCCAGTGGACAATAACAATTCAAGAAGGAGATGGTGATTAATAGTGCCAAGACATTGAGTGTGATTCATACTCAGCAGTGCATGTTGCGTTTAATGCATAAAGGTCACTACTCAGCTTAGAAGATAGATTGATTGCTTCTCAGCCTTTTGGCTAAGATCAAGTGTAGAAGATAGATTGATGTGGTTTGAGAAGTGAAATGTGAGGATATAGACATAAATTCCTTGAGAAGTTTAGCTATGAAGGGGAAAAGAGCGAGTAGCAGTATGGGGAATGTGAGTTCCAATTAGTGTCTTTGTCTTCTGTTTCCGAGCTTTTGTTTTCTGTTTCTTTTTTCTTTGTTTGTTTCTTTTTATGATGGGGGAAACTGGTGGATGTTTAAATGTTGGTAGGAAGGATTCAGTAGCCCAGGAGTCATTGCCCTTGCCCAAAGATCCTAGAGAATGAAGTGATTAAAACACAAATGTAAACAATGGAGAGGAGAACGCTGTCTTACTTGTGATGGAAAGGAGAGAGGGAAAATGATGGTTCACAGCTGAGCAAGCTCCTGTTTTCTAAGTGAAGGAGCAGGCAAGCTCCGTTACTGAGACCCATAGGGAAGAGGTTAGTGTGATATTGAGGACAGTGGTTTTGGTAACACTAAATCTACACAGTTCTATAATTCCCCGCCCATCCCCCCCCCCCGCCAAAGAACTTAGTTACACCAAACAGAGAGTAGCAATACAGTACAGTTGATCCATAGTTGACCTTTTTTCCACAGCCACTTGTGACAGAAGATCAGAAAGGCAAGAGAAATTAAGTTATTTTGCAATAGAAGGTCAAATACTGGTTGATAGACTTAGACAAGGGAAGGGAGTTATAAAGAGACATGACTGATGATTGATGGTGGGAAAAGAAGGGAAATTAGTGGCCTGGAAATTCAGTGATTTTGAATACATCATCAGCAGTTGGGATACCTGAGCAAGCAACCTGGAAGCATTCCATAGTCCGATAGGCTGTTTGCTTAGAGATTCTTAGAAGCAGTCTCATTTTGGTGATAACAAGACCCAGAAAGTTTTCTCTGTGTGTGTGGCCCAGATGGATTTGGGTACCAAGGCCACTAGAGATGAATTGGTTTATAATGATCTGTGAGGGCAGCATGTTTGTGGGATGGTATGACCATGCAGATATTGAGGGTGTCTTGAGTGATTGCTGGAGCCTGGGACCAAGTAGAACACAGTGCTCAGCTATTCCAGTCTTCCCTGAGTGGGTGACAGAGGCAAATAGGTGAGAGCAATGACAGGGCCAAAGGTGATGGAACCCCACTGCATCAGCCTCAGAAGAACAGGGACCTTAATGAATATAAAAGAAATGTAGTCTAGAAGAGGCAATGTGAGGAAAACAGGGCTGACTTCCCTGCCAATCCCGGACACATGGGTGTGAGAAAATGAACATCTTCTCCTGAAGAAAGCTGCAGAATGCACTGTCTTCAGCTAACCGCCAGATAAAGTTAGAGCGAGGACACGGTGAAAATACTGAAATGAGGACAAGGAAATAGAGCACTTGCACAGGATATGGAAGCCTGAGAGCTGGGGAAGGAGAAGGAAAGTGTGGGGTTGTCAGAGAAATAGACAGTGCGACAGTATGCAATTGAACATCCCAGCAGCTGAGCTGATATTTCAGTGGAGGAAAGGGGAAAGGGAGGGAGAGCACACTGAAGAAAACCACGGAACAGAGCAAGGGGGTTCAAATCCTCATGCTCTTAGAGATGGGTTGTCCTGTAGGTTTGACAGAATTCATCTCTGGCTTAGAGTGCATATATATGGTGCGGTGCGGTGTGTGGTGTGGGGTGGGGTGGGGTGGGGTGGTGTGGTGCAGTGTGGTGTGTTATGTGGTGTGGTACGTGGTGTGTGTGGTGCGGTACGGTGCAGTGCGGTGCGGTGTGGGGTGGTGTGCTATGCTATGGTGTGTGTGGTGTGGTTTGGTGTGGTGTGGTGTGATATAGTAGGGGTCAGGCAGTTCTTTCTTTAGCTAGCTTTGACAGCTGACTGAGGAATCACAGGTGGGGCCCTGTTTGCTGTCTTTGGCATACCTCATTTGCTGGCCCAGTTTCTGTCCAGCATTTGGGGGACTTGCCATGGTTGAGTGGGAACATAATGGAGAACCACAAATCAGACGTCACCTTCTCACATTCTCCCCTTATGGCCATATTTTCATCGCCAGTATCGTTCTCTGAAACAGAGATAAGTGAATGTTCTCAAATCTGTTTCCTTCTTCAATGCCAATTTATTTTGCTCTGCTTCTGATACTAGTTGCTGTTAGTGTTATCTATTACAGAAGTGATATCTTCTACTAAATCATTTTATAAAGCATCATAGGTACCCAAAAAGTGTTTTTTGGTTGTGATTTGTTTTTAATTTGTAAAGTCTCAATGAATAGCATACACGTATATTAGTCTTTTTAGTTCTTCTTTATTAAGGGTGTTTTCAAGGTGTGTTCTTTTACTTCCTGAAGGAGCAAATGATGTGAAAATCCTTCCAGGTCAAGCTGTTTGTCCTACTCCAGGGTGCCGAGGAATAGGCCATATCCGTGGTCCACGGTATTCAGGACATCACAGGTAAGATTTTTTCTTCTTTAAATTATTTCAGGGATAAATTAAAACATTTGCCATTTAACAGCTAAAGGTAGCATCATAAATTACTGTCTTGGAACCAGCCACCTCCTATGTGTTCCTGAGGCCCTTCCTTGACATCTCTTGCTGTCTGCCCACCTCAGCCTTCTAGAATTTTCTTAGACGCTTGAGCCCTTGCTTAGACCCACGTCACTTACCAGCACCTCTGCTCGTAACAGTCGCACACGACATCATACACACTTAGCGCTCTGCATTCCACCCCAGTGCTGAATCTTCTCCCCACAACGGCCGAGTCTTACTTTCTTTAGAAAACTTGCAGAGCCTTTTGCCTTTTTCCCTCTTGTTTTTACCTTGACCCTATTTCTTTTTCTCTACTTCTTATTCATTTGGAGATAAGGTAATTCTGTGTCAGAATAGAAAATAATAAATATACCTGTGCCGTAAATATTTGATAAACAATGGAGAGGATAGTGCTTATAATTAAAAATAAGTACAAATAAATGTGTATAAGTTCTTATTGATTTTTCTGTCCCTGTCAGTTGGTAAAATAATGTGTAGATGAATTCATATTTGTGACCTATTTATAGAATACATAAATGAACACTGAACAGAGTTGACATTCAATTTGTCCAAACACACAAATATGTAAAACAAACATTGTAGAGGAGTCGAAACATCAAAGAGAAAAGAATAAATCATATAATATGTGAAGCAAGAAAATGTTTGTTTTAAGAAAAGAGATGCAAATAGAAGTCCTTGTTTGCTCAGGTGTTTGCAATTCTGGAAACCAGTGCTTAAAACAGTTGTAAATGAATCAAAGCAAGTGTTACTATAACAAATAATAGTAAACACTCCTAAATAGCATATATTAATGTTATGTATGTAAATATAATATTAATACTTAGGGAAGAATATAATATCGTATCCATAAAAAAGAAATAAATTGAAGACATACACACACCTGGTTACTTGTGCAAATGTGTAGGAGTCATGGATTGTGAGAATGGAACTGGACATTGTGGAGACGTTGTAGTGTTTTATGAAGGAAGGAAGAAGAGAATAGAGAACATATAGATAGTGGCAGGGAGGGAGGGAGGGAAGAGAGAAAACGAGAGAGAGAGAGAGAGCAATCACATCATCGGGAGGGCGGTCTGCATTAGGTAGTGACCCTGCTGCAACTGATAGAGCCACTTTCCAGACCACTAGGGGTAGGTGGCTACAGATAAACTTCCTTCGGCCTTTTGTGTGTGTGCTCACAAGCTTGCACACGTTTTGTTTTTAAATCTAGAACTGAAAATCTAATATGGCAATCCCCAGTCATAGGTGTCTGTTTAAATTAACAAATAATTAAAATTAATAAAATTAAAACTTCAGTTCCTCAGTCACTCTTAGCCACATTTCAAGTGTTTGACAGCCACATTACTGACTTCCATGCTGGACAGCACGGAAAGTTCCCTAAGACTGCCCAGATGGAGTTTACCATTTTTGCCTTCTCTGTTTTTTTTTTTTTTTTTTTTTTTTTTTTTTGCTTTTTGGTATGTGGGTAGCTCCCTGACCGGGAATCGAACCCAGGCCGCAGCGCTGACAGCGCCAGTGCCGAAGCCTTAAGCCACTACACCATCAGGGAACTCCCCATTTTTGCCTTCTCATGGTAGATTTTTGAGGGTTTTTTCCAGAAGAAATAACTGGCCATCTCAGTGCCTCCTTCAAAACCTGAATCATTGTCCTCAGAGTTAGCCAGAACATACGTTGCGGTTAGTCTGTGCAGTAGTACTCTCTGGAGTTTACTTCCCTGTTGCACTGGGGCTAAATAGCAAATATTAATACCACCCTGGAAAGCTCCTTATTCCTTAAGATTGCCCAGTAGCTCACTCAGGCTCCTCCTGCTTCATCACCCCTGACTTGCCTCTCACACTGTTCGTGTGTGTAACTCACTCTTTTTGCTCCTGCGTGAATACTGACAAACTGTGAACAAGTCACACGGTCACGTTCCACTTTGTTTCAGCAGCTTCCCTGAACTTTTCTCATCCAGTATGAGTTCTAATTGTTCTTAATTTGTAGTATCTAATTATCAATAGTATTGAGAATATCTGGCATGACTTTTCCCACCAAATGGCCTTTAATGGTTGGCCTCAGGACTATATTAGAACAATATAAAATTAAAGAAGAGTTTAAAGTCATTCTGTAACACTTAGGGAAAATGATGAAATATTAAACAGATGTGATAGTGAAAAATAGGACATTTTAAAGGAATTAGACATAAGGCATTGTATATGTCTCTCCAGATCTCACAGATCACAGGGCTACTCAAGGTGGCACCTCTAGTGACTGGGTCATGGCTCTTCTGTTATGATAGAGCAGGGCTCATGTATGAGCAACATCTTCAAGCTTAATGACTCCATTATCTCAGAAAAGAAAAATAAAAAGCAATGAATACATAAGTACCTGTAGTTAGTATCTCTCTAGAATGAAAAAGACTAAAATTAGGCAACTGGATGTCTCTTGAAGTTGCATTTTCATATAAAATTTATAAGGCATCAGGTAAATAAATTCTAACTTAGCTGTGAAAAGCAGAGCAAATAGATAGCTTTTATTTTATTTAACACTATTTTATATTGAAGGAATGAAGACAAATTTCTTGGGTGAAGTTGGTGTTGATTATAAGGCATTTATTGAAGGGTGGAAGTCAGATAGTCTAAAGTTAGCTCTAGTAGGTGCTGAGTATTCCTGTCTCTTGTTTTAATCATTTTCAGTAACTGATTGTCATTATTAAGTTTAGTTTTGAGGTGCCAGACCTATTTTTAGTTAATACATTGATTCCTTTTTAATCCACAAATTCTGTTTTTAATTCACTCTAGGTCATCACATTCTGAATGTCATTTACCTAGTCCATTTACTTACATAACAATGTGTATAACTTAAGAGTTTGTTTAAATCTCTTATAATTAACTGGGCAAAGATTATTTTGATACTGTTTAAAATCTCTGGGGTTTGTTATGTTATTTCTATTTTGTGGTCTATACTTGTACATAGTTTTAAAAGATGAAAAATATTATTCATCAGTATGTATCTTTGGTGGTATCTTTTCAGAATATTTCTCTCTCTTTCTCTCTCTCTCTCTCTCTCTCTCTCTCTCTCTCTGTCTCTGTCTCTGTCTCTGTCTCTCTCTCCCCCCTAACTACACCTGCCAGAGACTTGCCATAACAGACCCAAGATTATCATTATATATTTACTTTTACATGCCAATGAGATGGTAAAGAAGACATGAGAATTTTAAAATGTTGCTGCATTCTCCCGGAATCCCACGTATGCTATTATAATCACATCTAGCTTGAGTTTCCTGAAGCATTTAAATTAGTAAATGAAAGGATGTTTTTCTCTTGTCGTAAATATGTGCCTTTACAAAGAGTCATCATTCTGCAAGATGCTCTTTATAGAAGCTTCTTAGGCAAATATTCTCAGCTTTAAAAAACAAGGAAGAAAATAAAACCAGGAAAATCCCCTTCAGTTTCACTAAGGCCTATGTAAAGAAGTCCAGTTGGCTTCTGGTTTCAAAGCCCTGGGAAACCCTTGGAAGTACAGAGCTGTGCTTTAAGGACGGTAGCTATTTCCGTTGCTTTTCTATAGAATACTTCCAAGTATCAGAGTGTTAACAAGTAGTGAATCTTGTTTCTATCATTCCTGTCACAATTTCTGATTCTGATATCGAAGTTTTGGTATTTTGAAAGGAAGTAAACAATCTTCTTAAAATAAGTTGTTAGTGTCTTGTTTCGCACAGCTGACAAGGAGAATGGTAACATCAGGATATCGTTAAAGACGTTTGAAAGTAATACGCCTATATCACTTTAAGAAATCCAGTAGATCCCATGGTGTCCTTTCTAGATGGATTTCAGACAGGCTTATTTTAGTTTTCATTGAAATAGTTAAAGGGTTAAAACATTCAAGTTTGTTTAGAGTTCATGTAGAATCTGCATCAACTGCTATTCAAAGAAATTGCATTAGTTCTTATTTGTATGAAAATAGGACTTTTGACACAATTACAAGACAATTTACATTTTATTTGAGTGATTTTACAGAGTGAATAAATGAAGTAGATGTATTTATTAACGTAGAAATACATATTTAAAAATGACAATATTGGGACTATAAGATCTAAACTTACTTTTAAGCCAGGGTCCAGAATTAGACAGGTTATTTTTTCTAAATAAGTAGAACAGACTCTGATAGACCTGATTTACTTCTGTGCTATAAAACATACAAAGGTAATTTATTTAGAAACTAATGATTGTGTTCTTTGCATAGAGCCAGGTATTGTTACAATGTAAGGACCTGTTTCCCCAGGCTGCTATGTGGGATGCATTGCTAGTGTCACACCCTAAAGAACACCAACAGAAAAGGAGCATCTGCTCTCAGCATCTGAGGGTGTCAGATAAATCTAGGTGTTTTGGGTGCTTCATGGAAGCTTCCAGCACAACTCAGCCACTATTCATGATTTATCTGGAATCATTTGCCAGCTCAAGAATAATGATAGAAATTATTTCAGTTGTTTTCTTCTTTTCACATCTGCTCCCCAACGTGTGTGTGTGTGTGTGTGTGTGTGTGTGTGTGTGTTGATCTCTCTATTAATGTTCAAAGTTTCAGATCAGCCTAAGTTGGACTCCCAGACCTAGCACTCAACTATGAAGAATGGAGCAAATTACCACACTGTTCTTAGCCTCAATTTTCTCATCTATAAATGGGAAAGCTTTGCAATAAAAAAAGAAGTTAAATTTCACAATGAGATTAAAACGGGTATAACTCTTCATTCACTGTTTAATATAGTATCATATTACTGAATATATAACTGCAGGAAATATAAGGAGAAACAGAATAATATTAAGAGGTTCTATTATCATCCATTTCAGATGATAATAGATTCAATAACCAGCACAGAAATACAGATATACAGAATCTGACTAAAATAATTTAAGAAGGGGAGAAGATTGACCAAAAGCCATACGAGGGCTGTCTAGAAAAAATAACAGCCACAAATGCCTTTATTTTTCATAATATATGGCTGGATATTTTGTAGACAGCCCTTGTGTATCAAACTGAAAACAAAATGAACCTACTTAAAAGCACTTTTTGGAAATTAACTATTAGGCCACAGATTACTTAATAAGTTCAGAAAACCAAAACAGTTCAGACCTATTCTTTGATCAAATGTAATAAAACAAGAAATTGTTGAGAAAAAAATTCAAGCACCTAGCAGACATGCAAAAACACTCAGAAATATCACTTAAGCCATCATAGGATCAAAGGAAAACCACAACCTCAATCTCAGGAAAAATCTAGATTTAGTGTAATGAGAACACTAAAAATGTTGAGATATCACTGTATGTATGTTCAAAGATAAGTTTATGTCCTACACAACAAGAAAGAATGAAAATAAACTAATTAAATATTCCCAGGGACAAGTTATAAAAATTTTAAAAATGAGTAGAAAAAGGAAGACAGATCAAACTGAAAGTTAAAATGAATGAATGGGACACAGAAAAACAGTTAAATGGATGAGAGTATGCAAGAGTTGTTCTATTTATTTTTTTTTGGGGGGGGGGGGCGGGGAACAAAACAACCATACTACAGCAACAGACAACATGTACCGGTCTGGTGGAGAAATGATCTTGGCTCGTCCAGGCTGTGTTCTGAGAACTGGGGCTCCCCTTATTTCAAAGAGTTCAAGGTGCAGCTCTTGGGTTTCTTCCTTCATTGCTCCGACTTTACACATTAATGGTTCGTTTTAAATCATTGGCCTTCCTTTTAATGGAGGCCAGCGGAACTCCTTTGGGCTCTTGACCTCATAGACCTATCTCCTGTCATTCTTAGAAGTAGCCTTTGCTTCTTCAAGGATAACATTTCCTCCGCTGTCCTTCTGCTTCTAGGGCCGGTTTTATGTGAACGACCCCTGGTTGCGTCCCAGCGCGACCTTGGAACACAAACTCTCCCATCTGGCTTCGGACCCATCTCAGCCCTGCTCTAGGCAGCCTCAGACTCCTCCTTAGTTATATTTCACCTCAAAACCCCTTTTCAGCTGCAATCGGACACATTTGGTAGTCTGTTAATCAACATCTTCCTGCAGCAAGTCACCTTCCTGGAAGCCTCTGTCCCCATTCCCCAGTCTCCCAGCATGAACTGGTATCTCTGAAGGTTTGCCGAACAGCCATCTTTTTGGGACTTACCGGCTTCTGGAATTCCCTTTGCCTCCCTTCTGTTTGATCCTTTATTTTTTTGGATTCTAAGGTGTCTTTTCCCTGGTTTATTTTCTCCTAGATGTTTAAGAGAGCATTTGTGGGAAGAAGGTATGTATGTATGTATTTGTGTGTGTGTGTGTGTGTGTACATATGTACATACATGTGTATGTATGTATTTAGTATAACTAAAATACATTTTTATTTCCCCTCAATCACAGTTTTTTTAGTTGTGGATAGAATTCCAGTTGGAAAACTTTTTCATCACAATATTAAGACATTTCAAATTTCAATTCACAAAAAGGATTTTCCTTCCTCCCCTCACTTCAGTCTCAGCCCCTGGACATTTTCAGGGTTTTCTCTTTGTCCCTTGTGTTCTGAAGTGAACCTGTTCATTCATTGGTTCAATTTGGGATCTCACGCCTTTTATTTCTGAGAAGAACTGCTGTATTATGAATTCAGTACGCCCTATTTTCTACCTGTTGTCTTGGCTCTTTTGCACTGATGCTTGGATTTTCTTTCCAGTTTTAAAATCCTTCTCTTCTGTTCTCTTTTATGGATTATTTCCAGTTCTTTGAAGTTTTAAATCAAACTTTGTTCTTTTTCAGTTTCTGAGACTGCATCCTTATCCCCTGATTTGTTTTTTTATTGCATCCTGTTTTTATTTGATGGATTGTGTGTTTGAGGTTGTTTTCTTGCTCCCTGCAGCCACTTGTTTTTCTAGGTATTTGTGTTTTGAATTGTTTTTTGGTTAGGTTGGTCAGCTTCTTTCTATGATACAAAAGGCATTTCCTATCTGCCGTATTTTTTCTACCTTATTTTGAAAACTTTGTTTATTCCCCAAATAATATTTCAGCTAATAGTAAATGAATTTATTTCTTAATCTCTGTAGTTGTTCTACCTCATATCATAATACCATCTTCTTCTCGATATATGTAGAAAATAAAAGATTTTGTCTGGTGACTTTTGTTTAGGTTGGCTCTGTAAATTTTATGAATTTATAGTAGCTGATTGGAATAAATACTGTGTTCAAAGGATTCTCAAAAGCATGGTTTTCATGTTATATTCAAAGTACTTCTTAATTTATTGTCACCTACAGTTAAAACTTTTATCATGCCAAGAGAGTACCCTAATGACATGTATTTACATTTGTCTGATTCCTTTGTCACTTGGCCTGTCATTTTCTCTGACATTATGTTCCTAGATAATGAAATTAAACTGGGTGGAAATTTAAAAATAAACTTGCAGATGTATTTTTACTTTAATAAGTAAAAGGAAAAAGAGTGTCTGACTTTAGATAACTCTTCTAATTCTCAAAATGGCATGATTAATTATTCAATTTAATAAAAACTTTGATGAAATAACAAAAGATCAGTCATGGGTCTTGATATCACTTTCACCCATTACTATAAAATTCTTAAATGTTAATAATGTACATGTCTGATTTTACTGAACTGGGAAATAATTATGTGGAATTCTATGGTTTTTCTCTACCTTTAAGGAAGAAAATTACATATGGAATGCTTAATTTTGTAGCAACTGCGGCATTAATTTTCAAAGATACTCTGTTCTTTGATACATTTTAAGAACTTTTTTAAATAAAAAATTCCAAATTAATTGGATTTCCAAGACTGTAGAAACTGTACCTTATTATGATGAAAGCACATGTGGATTTTGTTTATTTTTCATTGAGAACAATTTATATCAATTAACGGGAGGCCAAAATGCTAAAATGTGGTAATTTTAATCACCTTAAAAACCAAAATCAAAGTAAAATATAGACAAAATTTATCCTCTTAAAAATTAAAAATATTACCATGTACATTATTTAAAAATTGTTATCATTTTATTACCAAATTAGTCCAGAGTTAATAGTAAAATTCTGGATAACATATAGAGGTGTTCAAAAGTAAGAACCACTCATACTCTAACTACAAAGTTATATGCCTTAAATCTGTTTCATTTTTTATACTTTTTTCCACATATTTGTACATATACACATATTTTCTATGAGTAGAATCAGACAGGATATACAGGGGGTTTATTTTAGCTATTTTCAATAAAATATCAAGTAATTCATTGTGTTAGTAATTTCTCAAATACATTAGATATTATTTCATGCATAAGTTTCATTACCATTGTGTCTTTGTTATGGGTTGTACATAGTTAGAAATGACTCTGTCCTAATCTGCATTGTCTCATATTAATAGTGCCATATAGAATTTTTTTAAGTGTTCTGAAAATCTTTGCCTCTTTCATTATTTTTAGCCTTTTATGTTTTAATTTACTTAAGATATGCTTTCTGGTGAAAAGCATATAAATGTCTTAAATAAAATCCCATCTAAGAGTCCTTTCCTGTTAATGACAGTTTTACCTATTTGCATTTATTGTAATTATTATGTAAATTTTACATATTCCAACATGCTTTATGCCTTAAATATTTTTTTTATGATGGTAGCGAGGCAAGGATGGGGACCTTTTTTTTTCCCCATACCTCCCTTTTTCCCTACTTTCCTTCTTTCTTTCTTTCTTTCTTTCTTTCTTTCCTTTTCTTTTCACCCTTCCAGAACATTTTATTTGTTAATAACTTCTAGTTAAGAAGGGAGGCTTTTAATTATGCCAATCATTATTCTAAAGTTTTTCAGATGCATCCCCTAACCCTTCATTTATGTAACTATCAAAGTCATGAGAAGAACATTAACCTTAGGGTTTCTTTTTGTGAAACTTATAATGCCAGAGTCTCCCCCCCCATAATCCAAAATACCCACTTGTATTAATTGAATTTGAGATTTTATACCTTACTGTTTTTTTCTCTTTCCAGTTTTTAAGTAATAGAGCTAAACTACTATTGGAAAGAAATAAAATGGGTAAAGCATTGTGTAATCATATTTAAAACAACAATGCACATTTATTTCTATATGTTTTACTGGTTCCAGTACTAACAACCTCAGTCCCTTCCTGCCATGGGTTTCCTCGTTTCTTGATTTAACGTCTTTTATTCCTTATTCCGGCACAGTTGTTTTCAACATTTGTTTTAACGTGTCTTTGGTGCCCGAATGTTATATTTAAAATCTTTGCATGTCAGAGAATGCATCTCACCCCTGAGGAATTTGAGGGGAGAATGATGTTTTAAGTCCAGACCCTTTTCTTTCAGAGTTCATCCCTGTTGCATCATATCCTCTCCTATTTTTTATTGTGGTTTTGGCGGAGTCTAATGCCAGCACTACTGATGGTCCTTTAGTGGTAGAGTGTCTTACTTTTATCAGGGTTCCTATAGAGTACTTTTATATCTTTATGGGGGGGACAGGTGCTGTCCAGAAAGTATCCAGCCATATAACGTGAAAAATAGAGACATTTATGGCTGGATTTCTTTTCTGGATAGCCTCATATGAAATTTAATATTTCTCTGCATATGTCTAGATATGGCTTTCTTTTCATTAAGTTTACCTATAATGCTATATCCTCTCACAGTTTTTAGGCCAAAGACCTCCACATCAGATCATTTTTTCTTCTAATATGTTTTAAGTATGTTTATATTCTCTTCAAAATTCTATTAAATGACATTGGATCCTCTGCGTCTGTCCCTTATGCCTCTCATCTTTTCTCTCATCATTTTCAGTTCCTCATCCTTTACCCTGAGTACCGGGTAAATCACTTGATTGTATATTCTAAATGTCTGGTTACATCTGCGCCTCCCCTGAGATTCTTCCTTAGTGATGTATCACACCTCCAAGCAAGCTTTCATATGATCTCTGGGCCTCAGTTTTTTCTTTTTTTTTTTTGAATTTATTTTTTTTTTAATTCATTTTTATTGTTAGACTTATTGGGGTGACATCTGTTAGCAAGGATTACATAGGTTTCAGGCATATAATTCTACAGTGCATTGTCAACTTGATGTATAATAAGTTCACCACCTAATGTGACTTCTCTGCAAAAGAAGATGATCAGACTAGGTGGTTCCTCATTTTCTTTTTAGTTACAATATTATTTACTTTAAGAGATACTTATTAACATAATTTTCTTAAGCTCCACCTACAGCACATTACCTGGACACAACTTATTCTAGTTGCACTTAATTTACCCATATGTAGATTTCCTTACTCATGATGATGTAAATATCTTAAGTTCAATATCTGTAGTCCAAATGGAAGCCCCAGAACTGCAAAATGAGTGCTAGCAAAAGGAACTTGGTTGGAATAACCTTTTTCCTAAATATACTTCAAGAATCAAGATTAACAGTGCCTTCATTATCTGCTGGGCACAGGAAATAATTATAATTCCATAATTAACTTGCTGTGATTTCCTGGAGTTACTCAAATTGTTGAAGAATTTATTTTAGCTAATCTGAATGCACGAGAAACTCAGCAATATGAATTAAAATAGATTATTTTTCCCAAGAGATAATATCCCTAATGATAGGATGTTTGTCACTCTACATAGTTCTTTTTCTTATAGATAAATTAAGCTTAAATATACTATTCTGTTTTTTAAAATTTTATATAAATACCATTATTAAAAGGTGATAGCTAAAATCTAAGGAGATAATGTAGCCAGAGCCAATTTGCCTTTTGTGAATGGGGATAAATTTGACAGTACAACTTAAAAGTCATGCATCGCATAACAATGTTTTGCTCAGTGAAGGACCACATGTACAATAGTAGTCACTATTAAGATATAATGGAGCCAAAAAATTTCCATCACCAAGTGACATCATGGCCATTTTAATGTCATAGCACAAGGCATTACTTACATGTTTGTGGTGATGCTGGTGTAAACAAACCTATGCTGCTAGTCATATAAAAGCATAGCACATAAAAGTATATACAGTACATAATACTTGATGATGATAATAAATGACTATGTTGCTAGCTTATGTATTTACTATACTGTACTATTTATCTTTGTTTTAGAATGTGCTCTTTCTACTCAAGAAAAAAAATGTTTTCTGTAAAATAGTGTGTTGTGTAATGCCAGCAGCAGCCTCAGATACTTGTGTTTACAGCATTTCTTGATTGCATCATTTCTCTTGTCCTTGATTTAATCTCATGAGGTTTCGGTACAGTAACATGCTGTACAGGCTTGTAGCCGAGAAACAGAGATATACTGTTACGTACTGGCCTATATCATCTAGGTTTATGAAGTTACTCTATGATGTTTGCAGAACAATGAACTTGCCTAATGACGCATTTCTCAGAACCTATCCTAAATTAAGTAGTGTGTAACTATTTTTGGAAATTATTTGCAGTGCAGACAGTTGGGTGGACTAACTTTGGTACAAAATTTTAATGTTGATGTTTTTCCTTCAGAAAGAGTCTATTGCACAAGATAATAATAACAATCATAATATGTTACATTTTCATGTCATTTAATGATTTACAGAATGTTTTTGCATGCATTATCTTATTTAATAAGTAGAGCAGCCCTACAATGTTATTATCCTATTTTAGGAATCAAAATTAGTGAATCTTGAACAAATTGTGTTCTCATCATGGTTCAGCTAGCAAGTGGCTGATCTTAAACTAAATGTCTTCTAACTATTTATCTGGTACTCTTTCTCCTACTGGCAGGTACATGTGTGGAACTGAAGTGGTAGTCAAAATTATGTCTCTGGTTTGTAGATTAAGATTTAAGATCAGACAGGAAATTGATATCAAACAGCTAGATAATCAGCTGACAAGGAAACTGTAAAGAAGTTTTCTCACTTGAGACAAAAGCAATACAAAATGATCTCCAGGATTCTGTTCAAACTACAAACTTTTTGATTTCCAGCTCCAAAACGTGCACGTGTGCACACACACGCGCGCGCACACACACACACACACACACACACACACACAGTGAGAGAGAGAGAGAGAGAAAGAGACTCTTACAGATACCTGTACTTGTTACTCATAATTTGTTATAGAAAATACAGAAGAAATAAGCTACCTGAATCTCTACTTCCACTTTGGTATGTAGAGCAGTTAAAGTACTCCATATAAAACATAAACTATCAATATGAAACTAAGAAATTATGCTAAATGAAATAAGTCCGACAGAAAGACAAATACAGTATGATTTTACTTATATCTATAATCTAAAATAAAAACAACAAATGAATAAAACAAACAAAATGGAAACAGACCCATAGACAGAAATCAAGCCGATGGTTGCCAAAGGAGAGGGATGTAGGGGAATGGGTGAAATAAAACAATAAAATAAAGAGACTTATAAATCAGAAATCTGAAATAAAAGCTTTAGTTATGAAAATATTGTTAGGTATGATGATTTCAATTAGCCCTTTGTCTCAATTATTTTCTTTTTGATGATATAATAAATACAGCATCATACTCCAATTTCTGTTATAATTCAGTGCCCCCATAGGTCAGATTTAATTTTTATTTGCCTCTCTTTATGTGGAACCAGATGGAAGAGTTGTAATACCTATTTATAGAACTAGCTGTTATTACTGAATTTTCCAAATTCTTCAGGGATAACAAGGGGTTCATACAGCTGAGGACAGTTTAGGATTGTGTTAGAAATGTCAGTGCAATGATGCAAAGTAAATAATGTGGTGCCATGTACCTGCAAATGATCATGCTGATTGCTATAATAAAACAGACATAACAGCATTGACCACAGTTATAATAATACATGCTACAGAAGTTTCAAGTATGAATAGAACAAATAATTCTACATGTCCTAAATTGGTTTTTATCTTGGAGGCCTTTTATGGAGTGTAGTAAACATCAATTATGTAGTAAATAGCAAAATTAATTTTTAAAGATATAGCTATTTCATTTCAAGTTAAAAGCCCAAAGAAATCTGTGCACAAGTTCATTAAAAGACATGCCAGAATGTTCATAGCAGCAGCACTTATAACAAATACTGTCTCATAGCTCATACCTCAATCTACCCAAATGCTCATCAATGATGAATGGGTAAGTTGTTCACACAGTGGATGCTATAGAGCAGAGAACAAATAGACTTCACACAACAACATGGATAAAGCTCACACACACAGTGCTGACTGAAACGTTTGAGCCAAACACAAATAGTAGATAGTAAATGATTGCATTCATGCAAGATATAAAACCAGGCAGAATTTACTATGAATATATAAAAATTTAGGACTGTTATTACCCTTGTGGAGAGTGACTGGAAGAGTGAATGGAGAGCTGCTGGGATACTGTTCTGTTTCTTGATCTGGTGCTTATGATAGGAGAGTGTTTAGTTTGTGACAAGAACCTAAAGTCTGCATTCTGTATGTAAGGTCTACTTCAATAAAATTTTTTGCAAAAAAAATGACAAGAATGGTGAAGTAACCTCTCTAGCTAACATCACTCACAAGTTGCCACAAGTTGAGCCTCTGCATTTGGTAGACATAGTGGGAATCTGGCGTAACACCAAACTTGAAGGAAGCCCTCCAGCCTTGCTCACTGCTCCACGGAAATCTGTCTCTAGGGGAGACAGCCATATCCAGTGCAAAGGCTGCAAAAGACCTCATCCAGAGTCCTGGGCATCTTGACCAACTCAGAGGTGGTTGACTTACTTCCAAAGCTCCACCTTTAGTGAGGCCTGGGAGTCACACAGGTTAATGAGGTTCAGAATGCACCTACACTATTTTAGTCCACTGAGGGCTCACAGTCCACAGTACTTATGTTCGGTTTTAATCTATTTTACAGGGTTATATCATAGATTAAAAATAAACAAACAGAGCAGAACAAAATGATGACATTTCCCTGAAGTAGGAATTAGGAGCCCTCTTCAGCCTTGTGTTTTGGAGTACATTACCTATTGGTCTGTTTTGGCTTCCTTTATGCTTAACTTTGAGCGGGGTACAGAAATTACCTTTTCTTCTATGAGGTCTTGCAGAAAGACGTATCAGCATAATGAAAGTTGACCTTACATGTCTTCTAGTAAAATTTATATTTCATGAAAAAGCATGGTTTTATCCTGTAATTAAGCTTGGGACACATATAACTCCCACACATATGAGAGAGGCATGGAGTCTTCTGTCAAATGGTATTTGGCTGGGCTTCTGTGCTATTTAACTGCATTATAAAATAGATGACAAAATCTTGGGAAGGATAAAATAGCATGTACCACTACTTTTGAGTATTTCCTGACAGTGATCCCCCTGCCTCTTTCTCTCATTCCTGCCACCCACACATTTATCTAAGAATTCTTTGCTGGCAATTCAGAAATGTACACACACAAAAATCTTTTAAAAAACTAAGGTCCATGTTTTGTTGAACACCAAATAGATGTTCTATACTGAGCACAAGGAGAATCTCTGAGACCTCACACACATTTACTTGCCACCTGCATGTGGTCAGCCGTTTTTGTGGCCCTGCAGTCTCAGCAGTCATGCTTCTTTTGACAGTAGCTCCAAACAGGTCCTAGTTTTTGTTCACAGAGGCAAATATTAAGAATTTCAGCACAGTGTCCCTAGCTATCATGTTTCTTAAGAACCAAGCTAGCAGCTGGTGGCAAAAAGAGACCAGTTTTCTCCCTTTCATTTCCTGTGACTGTATATAAATAATATTGTTGGTAAGTGGTGGGAATTCAGTGATAGACTGGTTGCATGCCACTCCAGGAGAGGGCTAGATCAGCTGGCAAAGGAGGCTCTTTAAAGGGAAGGGTCTGTTCTGGTAACAAAACGAATTGTTCTAGCTTCATTAGGAAGCACTGGATGTAAATTTAAACATGTAGCAGTACCAAATGGTCAAAGTCCTACTCTTCTGTGTCACGTGGCAAACCCCTAAAAGAATCGAAGCACTTGATGTTCATTTAATCAATTATTTCTGGTGTTACTTAACAATATTAAAAATTAAGGCCTTATAAGTGACCAGTGAAATTTTTACGTGTCTTAAGGATTGCTTCTCAATGAAATATCTGGAACTTCAAAGAAAAAAAATTGTAGAAATTGATGACTTAAAAAATAGTTAAAAGAGAAGTCACATTAGGTGGTGAACTTATTATACAACAAGTGGACAATGCACTGTAGAATTGTGTGCCTGAGACCTATGTAATCCTTGCTAACAGATGTCACCCCAATAAGTCTAACAATAAAAATGAATTTAAAAAAAAATTAAAAAAAAAGAAGGAAGAGAAACAGAAAAAAAAATAGTTAAAATTTGCATTTACATCCTCAATTAAAAGAATTATTTATGTCTTTAACAAAAAATGTATCACTTGTAATGGCTTATGTTTCTTTCATTTCTCATATGGTTTTCATCCTTTCTTTGAATAAGCATTTATTGAACGCCCCTTATATGCCCAGCGTTGTGCTAGGTATAAGATCTAGAAACTCACAGTTTAGTGAAGGAGATGAATGAAACTATAATGTTAATTAAATGGTGTTAGAATTGTATATGTTTGGGAAGCTATGTATGAGTGATCATATGAGGGGCTCCTGATCCAATCTAAGAGTTTGAAGAAGTTTCCTATAAAAGGCGATATCATCCCTGAGCCCCAAAGGATAAGATTTAACCAAGCGATGGGAAAGAAGAGATCTTCCAGCAGGAGGGAGTATCTTGGGCACAGAACAAATACACATGTGTGTGATTGCACTTAATTTCAAATAACTGGAGCTTAGAGTTGGGTGGTGATAATGGGGGATGAAGGGTGACAGATGAGGCTGATGATGTGAACATTGCCTCTTCCATTATAGTCCTAAATGTTTCCAACCTTTCCTGCAGGGGCTTTCATAGCCTCTCCAATCACAGGTTAAGAGTCGATATTTCATCTTGCTTTCAGGTATGAGCCTGTGCAGCCTTCCCTTGGGTGTCTGTGCTGGTGGCTTACTGGTGCCCTTACAAGCACATCTGATATAGTAAATGTGAAAGGTAGATTTCCCTTCTCATGTTGCTAATAGAGTATTAGACATTTTTCTGCAAGTCCTACAAGTGGTTTAATGTGCATAGGGACTGAAAATCATTTCTCTCTTTTGCTTACTTGGCAGACTCTCCTTGGGTCATTTCATGGCTTTATGTGTTACCATTATTTCAATTACATCTAAACGTTCATGGCTTCTTATAGATACCTCCAGCCTAAGTTGTTCCTGAGTAGAGAGACCCAAATATCTGACTGCACAGCAAGGATCACCTTTTGATGCTTCCTTGGCTCCTCAGTCTTGTTGTATTCAAAGCTGAACTAATTGCCCCCGCCCAAATTTTTGGTGAGTGGCATGATCATTTACCCAGTTACCCAACTTCCAAAGTGAGAAATCATTCTTAACCCATTCCCCTTCCTTACCCCTGATGTTTAGTCAGTCACTCGATCTTGTCAATAGATTCTACTTCCTAGGTGGTCTCATTTCCACTGCTACTGTAGTACATGGCATTCTTTCTCAGGGAATCATCCAGCACTCTCCTAGCTGGAGCACCACTCTGTTTCTCTTCATGCACTAAGACCGGTTTTTCTTAAATGTGAAGCTCACTGCCTCACTACTCTGCTTTACGCACCATAAATGGGGGTCCCATTCCTCACAAATGTATTAAAATGGTTTATAAGGCCCATCTCTCTCTAGTTGTGTATAGATCTGGGCTCACGGTGTCTGAACATGCTTCTCCTACTGCTGGAAATCCTCACGCAATCCTTATTTCCAAACACTCTTCATGTTCGTGGTCCCTACTCATCATAACACAACTTTGACATTATTCTTAGAAGATTTCCATGGTTTCCCTTCTTTGGTGTGACATTCTGTTTGCTCCCTAAGCATTGTGACCCACCTCACAGCCTACCTGTGACACCCTTACAGGTCAATTGACCTGTCTTTCTCCAGCACTGGACATTGGTCCTGAAGGTGGGCATTGCATGTTGATCACCACTGGGCCCTGCATCTTAACCAAGTGTCTGGCACACATGTGATGAAAAGGCATGATAGCTTTCAAAAGTTTTATTTTTTAAATTTAAGAATTACAATATAAAGAAATAAATAATGGAAGAAATTTTTTGGAGTAAATCACACAGCAAGTATTCATTGAGCAATGAGAGATGCAATTCTCGAAATGTGATTTTATTTCAAGAATATTCTTGACTGTCTTAGTCTGTCCAGGCTGCTATAACAAAATTCCACAGACTGGGCAGCTTATGAACAACAGAAACTTGTTTGTCACAGTTCCAGAGGCTGGAAGTCCAAGATCACTGTGTCAGCATGCGCATGTTCTGAGGTCCTTATTCCTGGTTCATAGCCGATGACTTCTCATGTGTCCTCACATACCAGAAGCGACAGGGGAGCTCTGTGGGATCTCTCTTATGAGAGCATTAATTCTATGCTGAGATCTTCACTCTTATGACCTAACCCCTCCCAAAAGACCCACCTCCTAATACCATCATGATAGGTATTAAGATTTCAACATAGGAATTTTGGGAGGACACAGACATTTAACATATAACACTGACTAATTATTTATACCAGAAACACTGGTGGAAATATTTCTGTGTCCAAAGCACCATGATAGAAGCCACAAGAAGTGGTAAAGGGAGTGAGTATACAGACTCTCAAGGAGCTCATTGTCTAATAAAGTTGAAAATATATGAACAGTTGATTTACTACAAAGTAGAGAATGATGAGTATCTCAGATCAAGCACAGATAAGCACTTAGGGTTTTGGTGGAGGGGAAGGGAAGATTAATTTGCAGTAGAGCAATTGCTGAAAGCTTCTCAGAGAAAGTGGTGTTGACACTGCAAGGTGAATGAAGTCAGCCAAATATACTGTGTGGAAAAGGGAGGGAGGGAAAAGTCTCCTCAGTGAGCCACACCAAACCACATAAGCATCATCTCTCTCCTCCTTACTTTTTTACCTTCATAGGAAACATGTGTGTGTGTGTGGGGGGGGGGTAGTATTGGGAGGCAGTATTGTTCACTGCAGTATCTCCAATGCCTAGAATTGCTCCAATGAGTTCCTGGCCCATTATAGATGTCCCATTAATGTTTTTGCAAGGAAAGAGGGGAAAAGAAAGGGAGGAAGGAATTCATATTTGAATTTGATTTTAACCTCTAAGTAGATAGACTATGGATGTTACAAAGGTCATATAAATATATTCAGGATAACAGGATCCTTCATACTTTGCTTAAGTGTATGCACATTGGAACAATTCAAAACACCTTGTTTCACGTTTACTTTTATCCTAGTTTAAGTATCCAGTTTTTGAAAAACAATTAAGGCAATAAACTCAAGTTGTCTTTTAGTTGTCTGTTATTAGTAGGATATTAAGAGAAAACTGCCCTGGAGTGGAGCAGAGGAAGGTAATGATTTAGTGCTCTTGAAACAAATGAAATCAATGAATGTATTTGACAGATTCTTTTCCATTCCTATTGTCCATGTTTACCAGATAAAGAAAAGTAACAATTACAGGACTCCAAGGAACCTACAACAACACTATCAAATACTTATTTGTAGTTCTTCCAGAATTTTGCAAGTAAAGTGTTATATAAATACAAGTTGACATTCCATTTGCTTTTCTTCCACACATCCTGCCAATCATATAGTTTCACTCTAAATACAACAAAGCTTTATTGTTTTTTTGTGGTTGTAAAATGTAATTTTTTACCTCTTTTGAATATGCTTTCTTTCTTTAGTCTTTTTTCTCCTCTCACAGTTTCTGAAAACAGATGAAGCAATTCCCATTTCCATGTATGAATATGTTAGCTTTTAATACTAATCAGATAATACTCACATGAGCAAAACGAGAGAGAGAAATTTTTATGTCTCCGAAGACTCCTCTCCATATCCTTTGTTTTGTTATCAGTATATCCAGGGCTGAAAAGTATTTTGTCATAATTTTATCTTTCCTGAAATTACTTTTTGGGAAACATTAAATGAGAGATGCAGTATGCAAACAAATTGAATTAAATATGAAAGACGAATGATTTGGGCTCTGTTCTTCTGATGTGCTAGGAAGTGAACCAAGCACAGTGCATTAACATTAATGGGAAAACTCATCACTTCCCACGTGCATTCTCACACATCATAGAGGCAAGTTCTCCTCCTGATTTGCTACATAACTTGATTACTTCTAAATGTACTAAAATCCAAAAGGGAATTATTTTATCAATCATGCTTCTTAAAGAGTACTTATCATTATGTGAAATTTGAATTCCATTGAGAAGAAACTTTCCAAAAACCATTGGTTTTCCATAGCTACATCTATGACATCCTAGACACTCTTTTCTTCAAGTTTCCAAGTAATGAGAGCACACTCCATCCATAGTTTAAATATAACTTACATTTTATTATATCTTAAGTGCTACTCAGTTCAGGAAAAAAAGAATTGTTTTCCTCAATTATTGATTCAGAAATCTATATGAAGTAGAGGTTGCAAAATGTGGACATTTCTTGCATACACAGCAATGAGTTATTCAGCAGCACTCTGCACAGAGCAAAGCCGAGACAGAGGAATGTAAGCAAGGAGAGGCTTGTGTGCAACTCAGTAACGCACACACCACATGTGTGCTTCTCTTACAGCCTCTATAATGTGATGCATTTGGTAGAAATACTTGGGAAGAGTCCAGTAAATGTTAAGTTGCCAAAGCAGAAAAAGGGAGAAGGACTTTTACTTGAAGGTACACTAACTACAGAGAAAAGAGAGGATCCTCAGTTACCAAAGAATTTAAGATTAGAATCAGTCCCATTTTACAAACAGGTTTATAACTTTATATTATTATTTGAGAGACAAAACAGTTTTATTTTTACAGTGACATGAGGCTAAGTACTGGTGATTATGTGTGTATATGCCTGTGTGCACAAGCAATTGGCAGGAAATTTGGGTTTTGACATTGTTAAGCAAGTGGGCATCTCTACTAGTTAACTGTCAATTTTTCCCTAATTAAAAACGTGCTCAGGAACTCAGGAGCAAAGGACTGATGCTCACTAGTTCAAACCACAAGAGAAATGCAATTAGATGACCCTTGCAGCATGTTGGCGGGGGGCGGGGGGGGGGTTGTCTCTGTCTTTCTGTGCTTTGCATTTTCAGCTCATCCTACAGACTCTCCACTTTTAGTGACAATGAAAGCCTGTATGTGCAAGAGATTCTGTGGCCCAAAATGGAGCTCTTAGCACAGCAGCCTTTGTGCATAAAGTTGGCCCCAGGGGCTAGTGTGCTTTGAAACGTTAACATATTATCTTTAAATCCTAGTTCACTTTTTAATAACTTTATTGAGATAGAATTCACATACTGTGCAATTCACCCATTTAAGGTATGAAATACGGTGGTTTTCGGTGAGTACAGAGTTGTGCAACCACCTCCGCAGTTTTCAAAAAGAAACTCTTTTACCGTCTGCGTTTTCACCTCCTTTTCACTCCTCATCTGTAGTGCTCTTCATCTCTTTTTCCCTTTTTACTTCTCCAGCTTCTTTTCTCATTCCTTTTTCCTAATCCTCCTCTCCCTGCTTGTTTCTCTTCTTGGTTTCTCTTTCTGAACCCTTGGTCTGACTGTTGTTCATTGCCAAGGAGAGAAAGGAGGGCGGAAGAGAAGATGTGAGCACAGAAAGGAAGCAGTCAAGGAAGGAAAAGGTACCGTCAACCTCTCGGTCCCAGAGCCCCTGGAGAGGGCCATGAACACAGAAAACCGGAGAACAAGAACGCCCCTCTCCAGGCCTGTCCCCTCCCCTGCTGTTAACACAGTGTTCCATCCCGTCATTCCGCTGCAGTTCTTGGCCACTAGCCCTCTTGCTGCAACAACGCTGCATGAATCCCATTTGTGTTTTTATTATTCTCCAAAACAGTAACCAAAGACAGACGAGTGACACAGATGTGTTGCTGTCACTGACTGTGTCCTCATCATCCTCCTCCTCTCCCTCTCCCCCACACCTTGCCACCCACGGGAGAGAGGAAGCGATACAAAAGCAGACCACTGTGTGTGTGTGTGTGTGTGTGTGTGTGTAAAAACCAACCCTCAGGAATGTGCTGATAGAACATTTTAGTTACAATGTTTGCTACTATGTTTATTTGCTCTGTCACCAGAACGTCTTAAGTTTTGAAACTTAAAAGGGGTCTCAGGCATAAGCAGGAGTGGAGTTTTCCAATTGAAACCAGAGACACTCCCTCCCAGCCTGCACTGGGCTTAGTGAATCACCACATTAATTTCAAGTCATCTCCTCCCACTTGTAGTAAATGTTCACAATGAGATGAGTTCCGCGGGAGGGGGTGGGAGAGGAGGGAGGGGGAGCTAAATATATGCTGATGGAAAGAGAAAACAATTGAACATAAATGACTTAAAAATCAAAATAAATTTACTTAAACTCACACACACACAAAAAAAAACAAGATGTATTTTTGGCTCTGCAGCCCAAAGCCTGGCAAATCACGCCCCCATTCACTGACTACGCAAGTCCACCGAGGGCTTGTACCAGACCCGGGTTCTGTGAGGGATGGGGACCACGCAGTGACAGGTGACTCAGCAGCAGGAAAGCATCCAGGCCCTCTGCTTTTCTTCTCTTTTCTTTCATGGAAAAAGAATATATTAGAAAGGGACCAAAGGGAAGTATAGAAAAAGTAATGAAAATCTCTCATTTTTAAAGAAAATGGAAAGGTCAGCAAAGCTGTGGTGGTTAGAGACCATTCGTGTGTTGAGACCTACTGGCCCGGGCATTTGCTGGGCTTCCAGGGAAGGCATGCGCCACAGCGTCTGTGTGTTTGCACACGTGCATTTGTTAGCCAGGGCATCCACTGTATTGGACAGATGATTTGGGCCCATGACTGGCTGTGGGATTATATTTATTAATGACTCAGAAAAGATCTACAGAGAGGAGCACAGTGAGAGAGTGAGGCCAGGCGGCAGGGTGCTCAGCCAGCAGAAGGCCAGGCAGCCGGGACAGCAGCTGCGTCGCCCACAGGGCTGTCGTCGGTGCTGAAAATTTGAAATTAATTATCCTAGAAACGAGAAATGCAAGCCTTGTGACAATGGTGATGACAATGACTAAATCCATCTATGTACATGGACACACTTGCATAAGGCCTGCAAATGTGGTAAAGAAAGCAAGCCACAAGCAAATAGAGAAGAATACTGGAGGATTGCAGTGGGAGTAGAGGGATATTTGTTCCTTTTACTAACATTCTATACTATAAATTTTATAATCTGTAAACTATACATTATAATTTTTGTAATTTCTCTCAAAATGTAAACGCCAATATATAGCTTGAGTGCTAAAATGAGAACAAGTAAAACCTTGTTCAGATCCTAAGGTAGTAAAATGCCCAATAATTTTCATGTTTAGACAGATAAGTACATGCAGAAGTGTGGGTAGAAAATAGGGAGCTGAAATTGAAGTCTGTAAAAAGTCAGAATACTTTTATAAAGATTTCACTGTTGAACTGAATAAACTTAATGAGTCAATACAGATTTGAACAGTTTTTAAAATTTAACAAAGTGAACACGCAGAGTACTTAGAAACTCCAAAACAAATAAACAAACAAGCAAACAAACCTGTTAAAAATAAAGAACAGCCACTGTCAGAGTGGACTGTAAAGAAATCCTGATGCACCTCCACTGAGTTTCCTTCCTACAGAGCATCGCTCCCTGCAAGACTACCAACACACACCTCTGCACAGACAGACTCAGTGTACCGGAAAGAAGGGGAGGGGGCATTCCTCAGGAGGCCCAGAGGAAGGCAAGGGAAACTGCCGGCACCGCTGTGCTCCCTTGTTCTAGAAAAGCCCCTCTGCCCCGACACTGACTCAGCTCCAATTAGTTCTCAATGATGGGACCCCAATCCCCCAATCACTGACTCTAGCTGTGAGATTCGGTTCTATAAATCACACCAGGAACAATTTATGGTAAGGATCTTTTTTTTTTTTTTTTTTTTTGGTGGTTCCCTGACTGGGAATCGAACCCAGGCCAGTGTTGAGAGCATCAAAGCCTAGCCACTGCACCACCAGGGAACCCCACAGGAACAATTTATGGACCTGAATAATCTACACCCCTGCAAATTGGACCTAGTCTCAGCTTTCTTAGATTGCAAAAGTAACAACTTTAGTGAGCTTAGTGCCAGCTTATCTAGACAGACTTGCCAACAAAAATGTACAACTGGAATATTTTTTTAAACTATTTTTGTACAAGCAATTTTTTTAATGGTAATTGACAAAATTAAACACAAAAGAAAGTTTTCCTACCTTTTCAAATATTAGTTACCCTCACTGCCACCAGTGCCACGCTGTCCCACCTCCTCCCTGGTGTTTCCCTTGGCCATGCCAATGATGTCTTTCCTGTTTGAAGAGTGAGCTTTAGCATGACAGCGCATGGCCTATGCCACTTTAACCTGTTATGAAATATGTCCCCAACCTGTTACAACCACAGGCCAGAGACCATGCATGGTGCTCCTGTTGTATGTGGCAGTGCAGGAGGGCTGAGGGTCTGCCTCCCTGCTCACAATAAAAGTCCAGGAATGTGTGTGAGTGATGTAGAGGATGGCAAGCCTGTCACACTGTGTCCTTCCCTTTGTCATGTCATGAGATTATTTGGGGAGAGGGTTCAGTGGTTAATCCAGTGGCTCAAAAGAATTCATGGCCTGAACAAAGTAAACTAAGTTGAAGTGGGGAATGTAGGCTAAAGCTTTGGAGATTTCCAGGAAACATTAATACATGCCTAAAATGGGAGCAACAGGGGGTCTGGGTGCAGGCTGAAACTTGGAGAATGCCTCACAAGCAGCAGTCACAGCGGCCTGTTGGTGGCGCCCCAAAAGTCATCTTCCTGTCCAACTTCTCAGTTCTGCTCACCTGCAGAACAAGTCCAGAATTATGTTGTCAGTCTGCGGTTTAAAATGTTACAAGCAAAGTACATTATCTTACCCCTTAAATCAAAACTCTGCCCTACCAATCTTTATCACCACACTCACACGTTTATGTTTCAGTGTTCCCCTTAACAACTCTTGAATTTAGTAAGTCTCCAAGGCTTACTGATTATTTTCCAACAGAATGTGTCAGAACCAACTTTTCCTTCTGTCCTTGTTGCTGTTCTCCAGATCCTCATGCTATAGATCAGATCCCGCCCCTGCCAGCCCTCAGGCTGGTCCCTCTGTGCCTGCGCTGCTGGGATAAACTTCTAGACCCTTTATCTACTGCTTCTCCGATCAGGTGAAACTCTTAGCCAGACAGTCAGATCCCACACCCCTATTGAGACCAAGTGTTGGCCTCAGTCCTGCCTACCCCGCCCCATTGTTCTCCTCCCATTATCTGCATGCTGTCCTGACCCTTAGAACTGATTGCCCCCCAGTCCTAGTGCAAGAACCTGCCCCTGTATCCTCCTGGGTCCTAAAGTAAGAAACAACAGCAGCAAGAGCAAAAACAATTTTGTGAAAACATTCTCTTTCCAGATTTTATTTATTTAATAAAATAATACATATAATGTGACGTATGCTTATCACAATGCCTGGTTACATATTAAATGTTTAATAAGTATATATCCCTATTGTTGAGATGATGTCATTATTAAATATATACATGATAACAATAAATCACCAGACACTTTGCTTTTGGCTTTTAGATTTTTAATTTGGTGTTTGGCCCTTGAGCTGCAAGACGGTTAAGGTAGGATCTTTGCTGTACTTCGGGTTACCATCGTGCCTAGTACAGTGACATTCTGTCAACATTGGTGGGTGGAATGAAGTGGCAGCAACTTTTTTCTCCTACTGTCTGCCTCCCCTAAAACAGGATGTGTTTTGATGCTAGTGTAGCTGTGTTAGGTAGAATGGTATGTTTGGCTGTTGTTGATGGCACCTTAGTGTGTGTGTATGTGGATATGAAATACTTAATTTAAAAACATGCTAAGACAGAGGTTTAAAATCTTTCTGGCAGAAAGTCAAAACTCTCTCTTCTCTATTTTCTTCTCCTTTGTCACAGTTTCATAAATTACAGCTTGTCCCAATTAAAAAATTATCCAGATGGCCAGTTCTTCTCATTACATTTCATTCCATGCAGAGAATGCGTCTTTTTTTTTTTCTAAAGAATCCCTTCTTTATTACTTGTTCCATTCCGTGGCAACTAGGAAATTTCAGAATGAAATTAAAAAACACAAAACAGCTTAAATTATCTCAAAGTATTCTAATTTCCCTACTTGTTCTTCTGTCTGTATATTAATAATCAACAATGCCAAACGGGTTGTACAAATATACTAATATCGTCAGTATCCACTTGGCAAAGCACCTAGTTATGTGCCAGGCTCCATGCCAGGTGTTTCATCATTTTTATTTTCTCTAATATATTCAGAGAAAAACCTAACCTCAGAGGCAGTTTTGCAAAGTAGTTAAAAGCCTAGATCCCGGCATCAGGCTATCTGAGTTTCTGTTGCATCTCTACATCTTCTTAGCTCTATGGCCTTGATTGACTTATTTAACCTCTGTTCCTCAGTCTCTTCATCTGTAAAATGCAAATCATATTACCTTTTCCATAAAGATGCTGTGAGAATTGAATGATTTAACATCTAAATAGAACTTAAATCAGGGTAAAGGCCAAGTAAAAACTATAGAAGTATACAAGCTATTTTTGGTATTATTATTAATATTAGACCTATCAAATTGTGTTTTGATGGCATCCTTCTGTAATTTTTAAAAGAATTTTACTACCTCAATTTAGTAGAAATAAAAACATTCATGTATGTATTTTAGATTAACCTGGTCATCTTTTATAAAATACTTGATGGGTTGATTCTCAGTAACAGTTAAAACAAATTACTTGAACAATATTTTATGACAGTTTATGAAAGGAAAAGTAGTACTGATGATATTTTATTGAAAGAAGTAGACATTCATTTTTGCCCATAATTATACTGATGCCCCCCTAGTCTTTAATGTCTCAGGGTTATGTCTTTTAAAAAAATATAAAAAATAAAAAACCTTTTTAAACAGCTACCTTCAAGATATAATGAAAGATTCCTAATGTTTGTTCTTATTTCTAATTAGGACAATATTGCTTTACACATACTAAATTATAGTACACATTTGCCTTTGGTGTGTTAGCTAATTTAGAGGGAAGAGATTTGGCAATCAACTTCCTTAATAGGAAGCCTGCTTATGCATATTTGAACCTACAGATGAGTTTTTATTTGCTGATTGTGGAATGATAAAAGGTCACCTCTTAAATGCAGATCCAAAATCCATGCTTTTGTAGTATTCCAAAAGACTCCCTAGTACATTGCTTGAGCAGGGAGGGGGCTGGAGGGACAGTAGGACTCCTATAAATCTTCTTGTATCTATTAGTGTTTGGGACCACTTAGCTCAGGTGGTTGTAGGATGCTTTCTTTATTCTCTGACGTGGGGTAGTTTGGTTTTCCTTTTTCTATCACACTGTATTCCTAACCTTAGCTCCTAGGTTTCTCAAGTTGATTCTGAATTTATCACTTTGAGAAAGAGCATCTCAAAACACCTAAATGCTTTGTTGGTATTAAGTCAATATTAGCATTTAACACAGGGTTCAATGTTTGTGGATATAAATAAATACTTACATATCTAAATATATCTTTATGCATATTCAGCTACATTTTTGCAATTTCATTTAAATTAAGTATCTTGAATTTAAAGCCACACAAAGAGTTGACTTATTTCATTATAATCTATAGTCAAAATGTATACCTTTAATTTATGCACAATGTTTTTAAATTTTGCTTGGGGTATTTTTTACTTAAATTATAAATCCAGGTGCTCTTTGGATAAATGTCCTGAAAAATGCTTTTACTTCTGAGTGAAATTTTATTTGAAAACAATGCATATGTATAAAAAAGAGGAAAAACATACTTTAAAGACCTTTGCAGAAATTAAATGTATTTCAAACTAGAATATTCCAAATGAAAATACACTTGATAGTTGAAAGCATGAAAGAATTTTTACATAGTAATAAAAGTGTTCATTGCAATAATAGAAACACAAATTTATCACTGTAATTTGTTGAGATTGAATAAGTGTAGTAATTGTTTTATTTGTTTAATTTACTTCTTAATGTTAGTTATGTAGACAGTATTCTGTTGGAAAATTTTAAACTGTAGATTCTATTCATTAGATCTTCTCCATGCATAGATTATACAAATTAGTACACTAAGCTGCTTTCTGCTTAAAATTTAAAGGTTATTAGTGTGCTAATTAGTATACTATCACATTCATTCAGAATAATTTATACCTTGAAAGTTTCTAGCAAACATATACTACAGTACTTTAGAGGAAAGAACACACACACACACACACACACATACACACACACACACACCAACTTTAACTTTTATTCTTGATGCATTTTTCTTTCCTTGTCTAGTTTACTGAAAATATTACCTATAACAGAACAGTTCAGATAACATTTTTGGACACTCTCGGATTAAAGGGTAATAAAGGGTAGCTCCTAATGCATAGCAAGTAAATGTGATATGTTGGATTTGACTTTTTGGTATTAGAATAGACATTAATGAAATGACTAAGTTCATTACCTCCAATGAAACAAAAATGAATGCAGATTGCATTTAATTCTTATCTATGTGTATTGCTGTACACCAACAGGGTTCATATTTCTTGGCATGTATTCTAGTCTTTTCGGTTTCACATTTATGAATATTTTGCAAATTACATCAGGAGCCCAGCAGATAAATTGTCATAGGGGCTGCTGCTTCCCCAGGAAGAGGCTGGTTCTTTGCCTCTGCAGCTGGGCATTTTTTGTTTCATCTGGACAATGGGTTGAGATGCCAGAAAGTGGACAAGGCTAGATTAACTTTTCTGTAAGGACCAAGGCAGCTGACCTTATAGGATTCAATCCTGGCTAAGTAACTAGGGAGACTGAAAAGAAAAGAGCCCACTGGGCTGACTTTGGAGATGCTGATTAAGGTGATGAGATGAGAGACTGAGAACACGTTCTGTGCTGATTCAGACAGTCGAGTCTTTTCCTGGGTTTTATGCTGACATCTTGCTTGGCATCGATTTGAGTAACATCCATAAACGAATGAACTACATGATAAATGTAATTCATATGTGATAAATAACATATATGACTGTTAGAAACTGATAAGTTACTGAGGTGCTGCTATACAACGTAGCTCAACTTTACTCAGTTCATACTGATGTGAACAATTATAGCCTCTGACTTTAAGAAAGTTTTAATAGAGAAGATGGATATATATACAAATAAAACACATTTTTATTGTGTTTTAAATCTAAGGATCATTGATTATTCTACTATGACCAGAGCTTAGGTTTTAGGGGTAGGAAAGATGGAGATGGCTTGAAAAGGCAGCTGAGTCAGGCCAAGGAGGGGGTCTTTGAATGCCATGCAAAAGAATTTCAACTTGGGTCTAAGATAATACATTTGTAACAAGTAGAATGAAGGAAGGAAATAATGGCTCCTTTTTCCACATTATATGCATCTGCAATGTTAAAATTCAATTCCTGTAACTAAAATAATATGAATTATAGAGAGATTAATTGGGGTTGGAAAGAAACATCCTTTATTGAATGCATGTAGGCCAGGTAGTAACTAGCACTCTTCATCCAGTGTAATCCTTCCCTTGACACAGTGCATGGAATGCTTTTTTCATATTACATGAGAGGACACCATGATCTGCAGAGACTGAGGGTTGCTAGTAGTAGGAGGATTGAACTCAGTTTAGCCAGTCTTGCTATTATACTACAGGATTCCCTTCATGCTTCAGTTGAGTAGAATGAAATTCTTCCTTTAAAAGGAGAAGTAAAAAAAAATATTGTTGCTCAGGAGGAGCCTTCAATAAAGTTTCTTAACATTAAGGATCATTAGGAACTTCTGCTTCCATAAAGATGAAGTGGACATAATTCTGTATTACGCCCACTAACATCTCGGCATTATTTATAAAATAAACATATGAAGGCTCTGAATGTTAAAGAGAGGGGGTCAGACTAGCTAAATACCTCAAGACCTGAGTAACAACACAGTGGTGCATTGTCTGTGTTTTCTTTCTCTTCATATATTTTTAGCTGGTTATTGTTTTCTTTTTTTTTTAATTTGTTTCAAGTGTATTAATAATTACTCATTAAAGCACTTTTATTATGGCTGCTTTACAATTCTTGTGAGATAATTCTAGCACCTGTGTCATCTTGATGTTGGCATTAGCAACATGAAAACGTGAAACTATAAAACTCATTGGTAAAGGTTAAGTGGATATTCAAATTCTGGATACTCTAATAACATAATGGTAGTGCACCAATCACTTTAGTAAAAAAAAAAAAATTAAAAGAAAAATGTTTAAAAATAACTAGCTGCAATAACTTGTTATGGATACACAATCCTGAGCAAGAGTAACAAAGCTAGAGGCATCACACATGTGATTTCAAATTATACTACAAAGCTGTAGTAATCAAAGCAATATACCACTGGCATAAAAAAAAGGCACAAATCAATATACCACTGGCATAAAAAC
Organism: Lyroderma lyra; assembly: GCA_004026885.1. Classification (NCBI taxonomy): domain Eukaryota; kingdom Metazoa; phylum Chordata; class Mammalia; order Chiroptera; family Megadermatidae; genus Lyroderma; species Lyroderma lyra. The sequence continues at coordinate 74,022 of PVJL010004105.1, forward strand.
AGACACAAATTATATATGGTCAACTGATCCTCAACAACCATACCAGGAATATACAATGGGGAAAGAACAGTCTTTTTAATAAATGGTGTTGTGAAAACTGGATGTCCACATGCAGAATGAAACAGGACTCTATCTTACACACACACAAAAATCAACTCAAAATGAATTAAAAGCTTAAATGTAAGCTCTTAATAAAACTCCTAGGAGAAAATTTAGAGGAAAAGCTCCTTGACACTGGTCTTGGCAATGATTTTTTTAATATGACACTAAAAACTCAGGTAACTAAAGCAAAAACAAGTGGAACTACATCAAACTAAAAAACTCTGTACAACAAAGGAAACCATCAACAAAAAGAAAAGACACCCTCCTAAATGGGAGAGAACATTTGCAAACCATATATCTGATAAGGGGTTGATATCTGAAATATATAAAGAACTCATACAGCTCAATCACAGAAATCAAATAACCTGATTTAAAAATGGGCAAAGGACATAAATAGACAGTTACAAAAAAAAAGAAAGAAAGAAAGAAAGAAAGAAAGAAAGAAAGAAAGAAAGAAAGAAAAGAAAGAGAAAGATAGAAAGAAAGAAAGAAAAACAAGGCCAACAGGTACATGAAAAAATGCTTGACATCACTAATCGTCAGGAGGAAAATGCAAATTAAAACCATAATAAGCTGTCACCTCACACCTATTAAGATGGCTATTAATAAAAAGTAAAAAAGATGAGGTTGGTGAGGATTTGGAGAAAATGGAACCCTTGCACACTTTTGGTGGGAATTCAATATGGTACAGCCACTACGAAAAACAATATGGAGGTTCCTCAAAAAATTAAAAACTACCCAGCAGTCTCACTGTGGGTATACTCATAAATCCAAAGGAATTGAAATCAAGATCTCAAAGAGATACTACACTCCCATGTTTATTACAGCATTATTCACAATAGCTAAAATATGGAAACAATCTAAATGTCCATCGTCAAATGAATGGACTTTAAAAATGTGGTATATACATACAATAGAATATTAATTAGCTTTTATAAAGAAGGAAATCTGCCGTTTTCAACAACATAGATGGACCTGGAAGTCATTATGCTAAATGAAATAAGCCAGACACAGAAAGACAAATACTGGCTGATATCACCTATGAGTAGAATCTAAAATAGTCAAACTCATAAAAGCAGAGTAGAACGGTTGATGCCAAAGGTTAGATAGGTGATTGTTAAAGGGAATAAAGTTTCAGTTGTGCAAAATAAATAAATTCTGAAGATCTACTACTATTCAGCATAGTGTCTATAGCTAATAATACTGTTTTGTATACTTAAAACTTTCTAAGAGGATAGATCTTGCATTAAGTGTTCTTACCACAATAATAATAATAATAATAATAATAATAATAATAATAAAAAGAGGACAGGAGGAAACTTTGAGAGGTGATGCACATATTTATGGCCTTGATGGTGATGATGGTTTCATAAGTGTATGTATACTTATCCCCAAACTCAAGCTGTATACATGAAATATGTATAGCTTTTTATATGTCAATCATATCTCAATAAAGTGCTTCTTACTGTGTGCATTACATTTTCTAATACTTTTAATGACAAGGTAGTAGCGATTTTATGGACAAAGTTGCTCAGAATCAGCGACAATTTACCCATAATATGTTTGGGGTAACCTCATTTTAAAGCTCCAAGAATTTGAAGACAATTAACCCCAAGACCTTAGAATCTTAAATGTACCAATTGGGTTTTGCCCATCTCTATGTTTGAGAACAATGTAATAGAAATGGTGTTACAGCCTCTGTAGATGTTAAAATATTGTGATGGTTCTTACTTCTTGGTCTATATTCTAACATGTACCACTTATACTTGCCCTTAATCTTCTTAGAAGTAAAATCACCAACAATTTAAGTCATATTATTAGTTTTTAAAAGTTTCTGTTGAAAGTATTATAGATTGCATCTATAATTGCAATCTGCATTTCAGTAATCAAGTTTAATCTACCCACATATTAAAGACTGAAAAGGAGTGTTATTTTTATAGTTAAATGACAGTAAGAACAAAAAGTATTCAGTCTACTTGGAACCAGCATGGGTTGGGGTGAGCAGCGCTGCTTTTGCTATGGGATAGACATAATGCAGGCACCTGCCAACAGGATGGGGCTCTTGTCACCATCAGGGCCCAAGGCCAATTTGTAAGATAGGCAGCATTTATTTATCTCATTCTCTCCCCTCTTCTTACTGAACCCTTTCTCTGTCAAGTCTCAGCACCCTCTCTTATGATCTGACAGAGGCAGCCATTCAGCACTTCCTTCTGCCTTTTGTTTCTGGGAGGCAAATCCCTCAGACCATCTCTTCCAACACTTCCAAATGAGATGCCTACACCCACCCACGCCAACAAGTAATGCTTTGTGCTTTGAAGAAAGATAAAGAGATATTTAGAATCTAACCTCCCAGCTAAGATACGAGTTTTCTGTGTCATCCTGTCTAGGTCTTAGAAGGAAAAGAATATAATTGGCTAATAAAGAAATTGAGACCTAAATATGCAATGGGTCTCATTAAGGGGTGGTTTAGTTGCATCAGAGAAGAACTCTTAAGAGTCTAGCTATATCCCTAATCCCTGGGCTATCTGAGGGCATATTCCTAGATCCAGGCTCCTCCTAGTAGCTACTCACCTATTGGGTGACTTCGCTTTTCAGGATGAGGAAACAGATTGTCAATAATTTGGCACTGAAATACTGCTGGTCTCTGGCTTTTTTAATTTATGAAGTACAGCACTCAAGGGGCTATTTCATCTTTCCAATTTCACTTAAATTGGTACTGCTTTTTAATGTCATGTCACAGAGAGAAAATGACAATCAGTACTTGGGAACGAGAGGGGATTTAGAGCATGGAGGGGCTGCTCAAAGCTGGAAGGACTGGCCTGGGACTCACATTGGCCCCTCTGATGGTGTAGCTACAAACTGGTTGGGAAGCTACTATTAGATAAGTTGTGATAACTTAGTTATAACCCATAGTCTAAACTGTCCATCTCCCAGAATTTGACAGAGCATGGCCCATTACTTTCCACAGAACAGGATAATCAGAGAGAAGCAGGAACCAATTTTGCTGCTTGAGTATGTTAAAATGAACACATCATTGATACAAGGTGATAATGTAGTTGAATGAGAATCTTGTGTCCAAGGGATTTGGCAATCAGTAGTCATCATCTAGACTGTTAGAATTGGGGCCACCTGAGAGGAATTGAAAAAGAAGAAAGGCAAAGCACAGTACCAGAGAATAATTCAGGGTGAGAAGCACATGGAAGCCTGGCCAGTGGTATCCAAATAATGGACCCTCATTTCCTGGAGGCCGAGGTCTTGTCATGGGAAGGATCTGGCCAGAACAAAGGAGGGACAGTGGGCTTCCATCCCAGTAGGGCCATGAATCCCAGTCATGGCAGCACACAGGGTCTTAGGAACAAGGATGCCAAGCTAGAGGACTAGAAGCCCATGAGACTGCCTAGGTCTCATGTGCAAGGCATGAGCACAGGTATCAAAACTGGGTACTGCTTCAGGTGTGCACCTTTGGGCTTTGGAATGAACATGTGGGTTCAACTTACCTCCATCCTCAGATCAGGATTGATCCTAGGAATATGGGGAAACTATCCCAACCTGTGGAATCAGGTGCCCCTGCTGTGGAAAGAAGGAGAATTCAGAGACTGAGGATTCTTCTGGGCCTGACACAGAAAGCAGTGATTGAGCATCATCACCTGTGCATACTGCCTCCTTTCCATTTAGCCTCAGATGTTAAAATTTATAGTTAAATATTCTGAAAAGCAAAACTAGTATTTTAAATTGCAGTCATTTTTGTTTCCTTATCAGTTTTAGATCTGTCAAAAAACCTCTTAAAAGTTTTTCTGCAACTGTCTAGCAGCTTTTTGCTGATTAGTACTTATCCCCTATTCATCTGCTTTGCTGTTGAGCTCGGGGGCTGACATTTTTTATAAATTATTCAACTGAACTACAGGAAATTCTCACTATTTGACTGTCTCTGACTTGTTAAAACTGTAGTTTCATATTGACCAACCTAATAGTTCTTGGTGTCTTTTTTTTTCTTTTCCTGCAAACTATAAACAAACTGAATTAAGGGAAGATGGGGAGATGATCTGCTCACTTAAAAGAACATTTCCCACAAGACATTGTTGCTCAGGATTTCAGCCTGAAGTTTTTACACTTATCTCCATCTATAATGAACAAAATTTGAATATACTATTGTGTTTCCCTCTCTGTCAGAAACTGACATGTTATCTTGACCAACAGAACTTTAAGTCATAGAAATTTCCGTTGTGTCAACAATTTTCTAAAGAGACTATCTTCAGAACCATATTCCCTACAGTATTTGGCTGAATTGAAAGTAAGTTTTAAATTGTTTTATCACACCTAAGACAACCACTTCAATGGTTTTTTTCTGCGTGTATAGATTTATGTGGAATCATGAATACTCTTACACACACACACACACACGCACATATGCGTGCATGCATGCACATACACATAAGTAAGGGCCTGCATTTGCAGGAAGTTTGTGATGCTGTGTCTTTAACACAACTATTTCTCTGCAAAGAATTCAAGCACAGTTTTGCAATCCAGAAATTTGCTCACAACAGAACCCAGGTTGGAAACAGTGTAATTATATCTGAAAGCCCTCATCTCCACTTCTTGTGTACATTTTTTATGTCTTCCATCATTATCTTTCTTCATCAGCATTTCTTCTGAAAAGTAAGTTTTTGTCATTTAATATATTCTTTTGAACTTCACACATTATTCCAATCTGTATAACCTGAAGATACGCTGTCACATACCTTGCCTCACAGAATCAGTAAATAATCCCATCCTTGTAATATTCATGGAGTTTCATCTAGTTTTCATCCATTAAAACCCAAGAGACAAAGAGAAAATGAAATTAGGATATAATCAGATGATTAAATGACTTAAGGGACTGATTTATGAATAAAGATTGAGGAAACTAACATTTCTCTCCACTTAAATAAATACTAAGCAAGAGCTGACTGCAATACTGGACAAATAAGCCTTAGGAAGAGATAGCATTAGTGCCATGTAGCATGAGTCATATGGGGGTGATGCTATGAAATTAAGAAAATTCACAGTAATGGTCGTTTTAAAAATCTCAAATTGGGAGTATATGTTATATGGACAGCAAAGCTTTTGAGTAATAGTAACTTAATTAAAGCTTAGCTGTGCTTGAAATAAACGTTTCCCAACCTCCCTTGGGTTAGACTAAGGCCTTTTAACTTTTATCTAAAGCAGAAAGTTCTTTCTAAAATGTCCCTTAAATCTCATATACTGCAGCTTAAACAGATCACTTTGGCTCTGTTGTTATTGGAAATAGCACTTAATCGTACCTTCACTCCTCACATAGAGCTAGCACATGCTGACATGCTGACACATGCTCCCGTAGCCATGAACCATGGCAGACTAAGTACGTACTGCTTTACCCTGTGAATAGCTACCTTGGCTTCTCTTTGTAAAAGAATTAGGCCACAGTTTTCTTCATACTCCTTTTTTTTCCCTTTTTTTATGGGGTTAACAAACCTTGTTTCACTTTTGCCTAACTGATTGGTGCTAATAATTAAGTGATTTATTTTGGGGCTTCCCAAGAAAGTGCCAGATAACTATGGGAAATTCCTTTTCCTGTGTGTGCCTATTTTCTCACCTGTAAAATAAATACATTAATACCATCTTTGGGTGTTTAATATTAGATATAAGAAATAATATGTGTATTAATAAAACAACTTGAATTGTAGTGGACCTATAGTATACACTCAATAAGGATAGGTTTTCTGTTCTTATTATAAATTGCATTTATTGGTATATATGTCTTAACTTTACTATGTTTATATACTCTAAAGTGCCTACCATGTACCAGATGCTCAGTTAATGGGTTATTGAATCAATAACTGAATTAATGAATAAACAAATAAACCAATACCACTTATTACAAGTTACAGAAAACGCACGTACAGGGGCGCTTCTGTTGGTTGGAAAGGCTGCTGACCCACCATGATGTCAGTTCTCATTTGCCCAGTGATGTTGACTTAGGCTGGTGTCTTTCTAAGCAGCTCATCCCAAATTCCAAACAGAGGTTGGTCCTAAAGTGCCTTTGAGGTTATATTGCTTTTAGGCCCACTCTGGAAAACTCGATCTACTTTTAAATAGAAGAAAAAACAGCTTTGCTTCCTGATTTTATTGTAATCCTAAAATAACAAAAGGAAGCTTTCACTTATTCAGAAAGAATTGATCATGCACCATGTATCAGCAAATTTACAGTAAATAAGTGAATTCCTGAAAAAGAACCAACTGCCTATATATTAATGCATTTGACTCCATGCTCCCTTAAATGTAGATGATGATAATATTGTGATAAGGATCGCAGCTACCACTTAGTAGTGTGTGTGTGCGTGCATGTGTGGGAGATTTATAGTTACACTGAGGGATGTGAGTTGGATCCAGTTTTTCATTTCACTGGAGAAGAAGGAAAGCTCTGTCATAAGTGTCTTCTTACCCAGGGTTGTATGCAGGTGACCTCCTGTCGCACCTGTGCTTTCACTGACAGTGGCTGTGCCATTTCTCAGCAGCAGAGATTTGGGGCCTCTTTGTAGACAGGGATGTGGGCACAGAAATCTAACAGGGACAATTGATCAGCCAGTAGAAAGAACCAGAACATTTGTCCTGGCTGATACTCCTTCCAGAGCCTGCTGTTAGGCTCCAGCCACATCCGGGACTCAGGACTCAGCCTTCACTGTCATTTCTCCTCTTTCACCTACACGTGTCCCTTCACATTCAAACCCAGAGTTCCTAACAACTTTCAGGAGGATTGAACAGAATCCAGACACATTATTTCTGGATTATAAATGTTAAGAAATAAAAGCATAATATTCTCTGATACTGGTAAATATTTTAGTTACCCATAATAATTGGTGATATAGTCAAATCTGAGCATAAATATTGGAGGAAACTTTGAGTCAACTGTTTATGTAACATTATCATTGCTTCATTGGGAGCACATCTTTATGCTGTTCATAGATTTTTAAATTTCTAAAATTGTAAAAATCATATGTTCTGATGACTCATGACCTACAATACTGTGCTGACCAGTGTCTAGAACCTGAGATTTTTTCAAAGGGCAATATGAAAAGAAACTTATTTGAATGTGTTCAGTGAAAGAAGAAGTTCTCTATTCAGTTTTAAAATATTGGGTGTAGGTCTGTTCCAATGACAGTGGCTCACTGATTTATCACCATAAGCTGACGACTGTGCTCTCATTTTATTACAAACCAGTGCTTTTGGCTGCCCGTACTCAGAGATGAACTTGAAAAAGAAGGCAACACTCCAGGATCGTCTAAGAGAACAAACACAGGCAAATTGGGAATTAGACTCTTCACATTCAAAATTGAAAAGGATTTGTAGTTTAAACTTCAATGGAAAACATGAAAAGGTGAACAGTGAGCCAAGGTAAGGAACTTTTTGAAAATACGAACTGCAGAGTAAACCATGTAGAATAGTAAAAGAACAAATTTGTCATTAGTAATAATTCCTTATATTTCTTTGAATAATTATTTCATTTCTGGGTATTACAATATTCACTGACTCATAGAATTCATCTAAGCCTTGCTCTTCATTTAAAAAATATTTTTATGAATTCATTCTCAAAAATATGAATTTATGTATTACAGGTAAGCAAAAGAGCATATCTGCAAAATTCCCTTTTACCTTGACAACTTCTTTATTCTTTGGAATCTTTTCATACATAGTATCTTTTTTGGCACATGCCTAGGTATTTGTATCCACTCTGTAATGTCTGGATTTCCTCTCTTACTTGTTACTTGTCTTTGTAGTCTTTATTCCAAATGTACCTCACATACAATTTCTTCTTACTCTGAATTGGTTCCATTTGATTTATTGATAACACATCATTCTTTTTTTTCTAAATATACTTATATATTAAGTATCAGGTTTTAGTTTTTATTTACATATGATTATTTTTCTAAGGACCTGCATATGCAACCTTATTTGATATTTTTAACCTAAATGAGTAAACAATCCAAGTAACATCTTTTTTATAAAAGAGCTCCGTTCTCCATGCTCTGAATTATAAACACAGAAAAATCTAACACTAAGAAAATAATTGGAGCCAAGAGAGGCTAGACAGAAAGTGAGAAGTAGATGTAATTCACAACCCTCTGCAGGCAGAAGGCACTTGAGTTCCAGGCCTGAAGGACACTAGACCCGCCTTGTGCCAGCTTTGACAGAGCTGCTGCTTGAGGGGCTGCTGATTCTCTAAACCTCTGGAGCCTTAGCTCTTTCCATTCAGCAGGTGTAAAGAGAGGTGCATGTCTCCTTCTGTGGGAGGAGAGTTCCTACTGGAACAACTTTCTGCTAATTTACACCTTCAATTCCAACAAGGGTGCTCCTTTACTCCCAAGAGGTGGTCTGTTCATTGGAAGGGTTTTGCTCATAGGATATATTATTCACATGGATTTTACATCCTGCATGTGGGTTTTTTCCTTTTTTTTCCATGCAAATGTTGTTATAGGGAATTTGAGTGACATTTTATTTTTGCTAAAAGCTTATTTTAATTTTGATCGCAGAGAACACAACTCTGCAGATTAGTTCTCTTTCGCAGGGTCTGTTTCCTGTGGATATGCATGCCTCTCTATTTATGTAGCTTCATCTTACATTTTTATTTGTTACACACCCACTCCTCTTGCTGGAACTTCACAGGGTCTAGTTGTTCTTTACAACTCTTTGCACCCACACTATTTACAACTCTAAGTAGTTGAGAGCTTGAATATCCTTTCCATTTTCTAATGGAGGGAGAATTTTTTTCTGTTTCTATTTTTTTAACCTGTTTTTCCAAGGAACAATGTTTATTTATTTCAGTACATCCATTTGCCTTTATTCTTTCTGTTCTGTTCTGTTACTTTTTTCCAAATAAATTTTTCCAGTCAATTTCTCTTATAAACGTTTTGGACATTCATTCTCAATGTCAAAAGTCAGAGAGACTAAGCAGATCTTTGAACTGCTTTAAAAAATGGTTACACTGTCATATTCTCTTAGAGGTCAGCCAAACTTTTCTTTTCAGTACAGATATATGGCTTCTCGTGTCTTGAACTCCTCTTAGGAATTTGCTCTTTTCAATATATTATTATGGGTTCTATTATCTTGAAGGGGCTTTGCATTGAAATATATCAGATAAGCATAATTACTACAGACAGAAAAAGTAGAGAATGTTAGTTGATAACTGAGCAAAAAAAAGAATCACACATGATCCTATTTTGTCAAATTGTATATGCACAGAAATATGCAAGTAGCTAGGTGAGTAGAGAAGGGTCGTACAGCTCACATCTTGAATTCTCAAGCCTTCTTTTGCTTTCAAATCTCAAGACCAAAAGTCATCCTTGCACTCCAGTTCCCATCCATTTTTATTATTTAACCAGTCATTTTAATAGTGTTTGGATAAATAGTACTGGTAGCTGTGCCCACTTTGACTTACCCCATCTCTAGGACATCCTGTTACAGTCTAGAATTCCAGTGTGAGGTAGAAAAATGATACGTAGTCTCATTATGAGCAGATGAAGTATATTATAACCCTCCTCATAGTTTACTTGTAGTAATTTCCCAAGGCTCCCTTTCCTCTAACCCAAATCACAAAATATCAGATTCAGGTGGAGGACAATATTTTACTTCCATCTTTTCTACATGTTGAGAAGAAATAATTTTTGCTTGGTTCATGTCCAACCATAAACTTGGGGGCTAAATTAGTGAAAATTAGAGTTATAATTCCCACTGACCTCCAATCTCTCCATCAGTCACTGAGCTCTGGACAGGCCTTCTGTAATTCTTGTGTAAGCAACACTTGTTACCTTAGAATCTCCAGACTTCTTGCAATTCAAGTGAAAACTATAAAATTAACTCTTGACATTCTTCCAAAATCGATTAGATTCTGCCAAGCAATTTAGTCAATCTTGTCTTTTCCTTAACTGCATCCCAGTTTTGTGGATTTTTTAAAATATATTTGTTCTCATGTTAATCTTGGGAGAGAAAGTTATTAATAAATATTTAGTATCCATGATTTAGTAGTGGAAATAGTCTGTTGTTCCCATTTTCTTAGTAGAGGGTCAAATTTTAATTGTAAGTGGATTGTATACTACTAGATGTTTACTAGGTAAATTTACTACTAAATTTACCTTCATAGAAGTAAGATTACATATGAGTACAGCTTTAAAGAGACAGTTTCACACAATAAGTCTTCATTACTGAAAAACTGTTTGTATGTGTGTGTGTGTATCCCTTTTTCCTTGTGCCCTTAGAATAGTATTATACTCCTGGAGCATGAAATGGAGTCAAATGACCTTATACTTGAGAGTATTTTATTTGGGTATGTACTCTAAGGGGATGAAAACCTTTAACTTATTTAACAGTTAATAGTTTTCCCATAAATTACCTTTGGAGCTTCCTGGATTATTGTAATTTAGACATGACTCGCTTGATAGTATTGCCAGTTACAGATGTGGAAGTAGAGATTCTCGTTAATAGCTGATCTGGCACCCAAACATAGGTTTTTGATGAAATCTTACATTGCCTAGTTCAGTGAACTAATAATATAATGATAACCACTAAAATATCAACAATAATAAGTAGCTAATATTAATATCACACACTTTGGACTACAAAGCGTTGTGTTAAACAACGTATATACATCATCTTGTTGATTTCGTTTCATCATCACAACTCTTCTATGTATGGTAAGTATTCTGATTTTATAATGTTCACCTGAAAGTTTAGGGAGGTGAGGCAAATTGTGCAAGGTCACACAGGTAATCAGTAGAAAAGTTGTGATTTTAATCCAGAACTGTCTGACTCCAAATCCTATATATGTTTCAAATATATTAGGCTAGCAAAAGGAAGACAATTTAAGACTTTGAAAATACTTGGTTGGGCTTATATTTAGACTGTTTTCTACTACTTTCTAGGACTCTCAGGGTCATCTTGTGATGCATCTATTTCTTTTTTTTTCTTTATTGTTAAATTTATTTGGGTGGCATTGGTTAGTAAAAATTATATAGGTTCCAACTGTACAATTCTACAATACATCATACATGTGCTGCAATATGTGTTCACCACCCAGAGTCAGATCTTTTTCCATCACCATATGTTAGAGTCCCCCTCCCCCTTCCCCCTTGCCCCCAGGTAATCACTAATCTACTGACTATGCCCATGAGTTTGTGTTTCTTTGTTGTTTTCCGTTTTATCATTCACATATGAGTGAGGTCATATGGTTCTTGTTTTTTTTCTTTTGTCTCACTTGTTTTGCTTAACATGATGATCTCAGGGTCCACCCATGTTATCATAAATGCCTCTTATTTCATCTTTTTTATGGCTGAATAGTATTCCATTGTGTATATGTACCACAGCTTCTTTATCCAGTCATCTATTGAAGTGTACTTTGGCTGTTTCCATGACTTGGCGACCATGAATATTGCTGCACTGAACATTGGGGTACATATATCTTTGTGGACTAAGTTTTCAAATTTTAGGGGTAGATACCTAGAAGGGGGGTTGACTGGTCGTATGTATGGTAACTCTATTCTTAGTTTTTTGAGGAACCTCCATGCTTTTATAGTGTTGTACCAGTATGCATTCCCACCAGCAGCGTATGAGGGTTCCTTTTTCTCCACAACCTCTCTAGCACTTGTTCCTTGTCCTGTTGCTAACAGCCATTCTAACAGGTGTGAGGTGACATCTCATTGTGGTTTTGATTTGCATTTCCCTGATAGCTAATGAGGTTGAGAGCTTCTTTCATGTATCTCTCGGCCATTTGTATGTCTTCATGGGAGAAGTTTCTTTTCAGGTACTCTGTTCATTTTTTAATTGGATTATTTGTTTTTCAGTTGTTGAGTTGTACGAGTTCTTTATGTAATTTAGATATTAGCCCTTTATCAGAGGCATGGTTGGAAAATATTTTCTCTTATTTGATTTGTGGTCTCTTTTGCTGTGCAGAAGCTTCTTAGTTTGATATAGTCCCATTCATTTATTTTTGCTTTTACTTCCCTTGCCTTTGAGGTCAAGTTCATAAATTCCTCCATGAACCCAAGGTCTATAGGTTTAGTACTGATGTTTTCTTCTATACAGTTTATTGTTTCAGGTCTTATGTAGATGTATTTAATCCATTTTGAGTTAATTTTGGTATATGGTGATAGTTCACAGTTCAAATTCATTTTTTTGTGTGTGATTTTCCAATATTACTGGCACCATTTACTGAAGTCTTTCTTTTCCCCATTGTGTATTTTTTGTTACTTTGTCAAAAATTATTTGTCCACATATTTGTGGGTTTGTTTCTGGGTTTTCAATTCTGTCCCATTGGTCTGTCTGTCTGTTTTTCTGCCAATACCAAGCTGTTTTGATTACTGTCACTTTGTAATATAGATTGAAATTGGAGAGCATGATTTCTCCAGTCTTTCTTTTTAAGTAGGATTTCTTTGGTGATCCAGAGTCTTTTGTGGTTCCGAACTAATCTGGTGATCCTTTTATCTATTTTTTGAAAGAGTGTTTGTGGGCTTTTGATAGGAATTGCGTTAAATCTGTATATTGCTCTGGGTAATAGGGCCACTTTAACTGTGTTAATTCTTCCAATCCATGAGCACGGAATATTTTTCCATTTCTTTGTGTCCTCAATTTCTTTTAGTAGTGTCTTACAGTTTTCAATATGTAAGTCTTTCACATTGTTTATTAAGTTCATTCCTAGATGTTTTATTCTTTTTGTTGTGATCATAAAAGGTATTGTTTTTCTTAATATTTTTTCTGAAGTTTTATTGTTGGTATATAAAAATGCAATTGATTTTGTACATTGATTTTGTATCCTGCAACTTTACTGTATTTGCTTATTGTTTCTAATAGTTTTCTGGTGGAGTCTTTAGAATTTTCTATATAAAGGATTCTATCATCTGCAAAAAGTGACAATTTAACTTCTCTCTCAATTTGGATAAATTTTATTTCTTTCTCTTGCCTGATTATTCTGGCTAGAACTTCCAGTACTATATTGAATAACAGTGATGACAAGAGAAATCCCTGTCCTGTTCCTGTTTTTAGGAGAACAGGCTTCAGTTTTTCCCCATTCAGTATATTAGCTGAGGGTTCGTCATATATGGCCTTTATTTGTTGAGGTACTTTCCTTCTATACCAATTTTATTCAGTGTTTTGATTATAAATGGATGTTGTATTTTGTCAAATGCCTTTTCTGCATCAATGGATATAATCATATGGTTTTTATCTTTTAGTTTGTTTATGTGTTGTATCACATTGATTGATTTGCATATGTTGAACCATCCTTGTGACCCTGGGATGAATCCCACTTGATCATGGTGTCAGATCTTTCTTTGTCTTTTGTTTTTATTGCTAGACTTATTGGGGTGACATTGGTTAACAAGAATTACATAGGTTCCAGGTGTACAATTCTATAGTGCATTGTCTTTGTGTTGCATTATTTATTTACTACCCAGTGTCAGTTCTTTTTTCATCACCATATATTTCGCTTCCCCTCCCTCCTCTCTCACCCCTTTCCTCTTCTCCCATCCCCTCCCTCCTTGCCCCCAGGTAACCACTAAACTGTTGATTGTGTCCATGAATTATTTTTCTTTGTTGCTTTCAGTTTTACATTCCACACATGAGTAAGTCATGTGATTCTTAGTTGTTTTTCTGTCTGGCTTATTTCACTTAGCTTGATGTTCTTGAAGTCAATCCATTTTGTTGCAAATGGCAGTATTTCATCATTTCTTACAGCTGAGTAATATTCCATTGTGTACATGTACCACAGCATCTTTATCCAGTCATTTATCGAAGGGCACAAGTGTATGATCTTTTTACTGCATTGTTGTATTCTATTTGCTAGTGTTTTGTTTAAGATTTTTGCATCTGTGTTCATTGGAGATATTGGTCTATAGTTTGTGTGTGTGTGTGTGTGTGTGTGTGTGTGTGTGTGTGTGTGTTATCCTTACCAGGCTTTGGTACTAGAGTAATATTGGCCCCATAGAATGAGTTTGGGTGTATTGCCTCTTTTTCAATTTTTTGGAAGCATTTGACGAGGATAGTTGTTAATTCTTTTTTGAATGTTTGATACAATTCATTGGTGAGACTGTATGGTCCTGGGCTTTTGCCTTTTGGGAGGTTTTGGGTAATCATTTCAACTTGCTAATTCTTGATTGGTCTATTTAGATTATCCAGGTGTTTTTGGTTCAATCTAGGTAGACAATATCTTTCTAGTAACTTGTGCATTTCTTCTAGGTTGTTAAATTTGGTGGCATATATTTCTTCATAATATTTTTGTATGACCCTTGTATTTCTGTGGTATCAGTTGTAATTTCTCCCCTTTCATTTCAATTTTTGGTTATATGTGTCTCTTCTCTTTGCCCTTTGGTGAGCCATGCCAGGGGTTTGTCAATTTTATTGATTTTTTTCAAAGAACCAGCTCTTCGTCGCAATAATTTTCTCTATTGTTTTTCTGTTCTCTATTTCATTTAGTTCTGCTCTAATTTTTATTATGTCCTTCCTTCCACTGACTTTGAGCTTTTTTAATTATTTTTTTTCCTAGTTCTTTAAGATGTGATGTTAGGTTGTTTACTTGTGCTTTTTCTTGTTTCTTGAGATAGGCCTGTAATGATATGAATTTCCCTCTTATTACTGGTTCCACTGCATCCCAACAATTTTGACACATTGTATTTACATTGTCTTTAGTTTCTATGTATTTTTTAATCTCTTCTTTTATTTCTTATTTGAATTTGTCATTTTTAATAATATGTTGTTTAATCTCCACATATATGTGTTGTTTTCATTTTCTTTTTGTGGTCGATCTCCAGTTTTAGAGCTTTGTGGTCTGAAAATACACTTGGTATGATTTCAGTCTTCTTGAACTTGCTGCGGCTAATTTTGTGTCCCAGCATATAGTCTATCCTTGAGAATATTCCATGTGCACTAGAAAAGAATGGATAGCCTTGTGTTGTAAGATGGAGTGTCCTGTAAATATCAACTCTGTCCAATTGCTATAATATGTCATTTAAAGCTGATAGTTCCTTATTTATTTTCTGTTTGTATGATCTGTCCATGGCCTTCAAGGGGGTGTTTAGTCCATTACTATAATAAGTGTTTTTGTCAGTTTTTCCTGTTAGATCTTTTAGTAGTTCCTTTGTACATTTTGGTGCATCCTGGTTTGGGGCTTATATATATTTATGAGTGTCATTTCTTGTTGTTGTCATATTGTCCCCTTTATCATTATTGAAACATCCATCTTTGTCTATTATTACCTTTTTTATTCTGAAATCTGTTTCATCAAATATAATTATGGTTACTCCTGCTTTTCTCTGAATGCTGTTTGCTTATAGTATTGTTTTTCCACCCTTTTACTCTGAGTCTGTGTTTGTCCTTATGGCTGAGCTGTGTCTCTTGGAGACAGCATATGGATGGATTTTGTTTTTTAATACTCCACTCTGCTACTCTCTTCCTTTTTATTGGGGAGTTTAGTCCATTTACATTTAGGGTGGTGATTGATAAATGAGAATTTCCTGTGGCCATTTTGTCTTCTGCT
Organism: Lyroderma lyra; assembly: GCA_004026885.1. Classification (NCBI taxonomy): domain Eukaryota; kingdom Metazoa; phylum Chordata; class Mammalia; order Chiroptera; family Megadermatidae; genus Lyroderma; species Lyroderma lyra. Next base: position 89,659 of record PVJL010004105.1, read on the forward strand.
TTTTGGTAGCTTGGTGTCTTGATTTCTTTGTTTGTTTGTTTGTTTTGTTTCTGTTTTTTTATTGTTTTTGTTTGTTTTGGGGTTTTTTTTGTTTTTTTGTCTTTGTTTGTTTGTTTGTTTTGGTTATATGTCTTAGTTCTGAGGGGGTTTTTTGGTTACCACACAGTTTATGAACAAGAAAGTTTCATATATGTAATGGGTCCTTTTCTTAGGTATGCTTCTTAGCTCCATTTTCCTTTTTTTGGAAATTTAAATCTTTACTTCCTCCCTTTTTATGTTTTTGTTATCCCAACTTTTCCCCATTTATTTTTACTTTATTTCAGGTTGAGCAGCCTCCTACAGTATTTTCTGAAATGCCAGCCTTGTACTGGTGAATTTCCTCAGTTTCTGTATGTCTCTCTGAAAAGGTTCCTCCTTCATATCTAAAGGATAATTTTGCTGCATAGATTATTCTTGACTGGAAGTTTCTCTCTTAATATTTTGAATATTTGATTCTCCTCCCTACTGGCTTATAGAGCTTCTGCTGATAAGTCTGATAACAGCCTGATTGACTGTCCTTTAAAGGTTATAATTATTTTTCCCCTGACTGCCTTGAGAATTTTTCCCTTGTCTTTAATTTTTGCCATCTTCAGTATAAAGTGCTTTGGAGAAGGTCTGCTAGAATTCAGGTAGCTAGGGTCCTGTTTTCTTCTTGAATTTGGGGTTCCAGTTCTTTCCATAGGTTTAGAAAGTTCTCATCTACTATTAGTTTGTGTAAGGTCTCTGTAAAATTCTCTTTTGTCTCTTCTGGTATTCCCATTATTATACTATTGCTCTTTCTAGTGGAGTCAGATAGTTCTTCTAGAGCTCTTTTAATTCTTTTGACACTCAGATTTCTCTCTTCTTCTGTGCCATATCCATAGTCCTATCTTCAATATCACTAATTCTTTCCTTCATCTGGTCAGGCCTGCTTTCTATGCTACTTAGTCCATTTTAATTTCTTTTATTGCATTGTTTATATCAAGAATTTTTGTTTGATTCTTTTTTTATAGTTTCAGGGTTTTGGGTTTTGTTTTTGTTTTTGTTTTTTAGTTTTTTTGGTAAAGAATTTCTTTTGCTCGCAGAGTTTCTTTCTGAGATAATTTAGCTGCATCTGAGTACTCTGCCAGCATTCTTTGAGTTCTCTAAGTGTCTTAAGAACTGCAATCTTGAATTCTGTGTCATTTAGATCATATGTTTTCAAATCTGTAAGTTCCTTTTCCAGAGATTTTTTCATTTTCTTTCTGAGTGGCTTTGAATCCCAAGGTACTCATTGTATCTGATGTTTCTTTTCCTGGACATGAGGACTTTTTCCCTGGCAGATAAGAAAAGGTCTTTCTTTCACTTCTCAGTTTGTGTTGCTGCAGCGTCTTATATTTTCTCTTGGTCATACCATTTTCACACTCTGGGAACTTTCCTGGGAAGTGGGCCTCTCTTCCTTGATTAATTTACCTCCTCCCTGGGAAAATGTGGTGGGCAATGGCACTCTATGGTTCCAAGTTCAGTGCAAGCAGAAGATACTGCTCCTGTGTTTTGCAGTTCCCCAAGCCACACTGCTGGTTTCCAGGGAGGAGATGGGGGCAGCAGTGTTTGTTGGGAAAAGTACAGGTTTGTTTTTAAGTGGTTTGCAATTTGCAGAGCAGGCACTGGGTAGAGTTGGGGAAGGGAGCTTTGGAAGAGCATTACGGGAAGCAGCCAGTCTCTCTGTCTATAGTTTTTGCCTGGTGAAGGGTGCAGTGAAAATTATAGCTGCCGTGTGACCCAAGTTCTCTCCCCTGGGTGTTGGCTGAGCCCTAACACAGGCCTGTTCCTCTGTCAGAGGTGCCACGGCAGTACAGGCACATGCCAATGGCTCTGCTTTTCTCTTTTCTTCTAAGTCAGTGCTTCGCCTAAGATCAGGTTTTGTTCTAATCAGAGTTTGCACAGCTGCACAGTTTCTGACTCTTAGATTCAAGCCACCTAAGGCTGCCCTGTGACCAAGTGCCCTGTGGCTGGGTCAATGCTGCTGTGCCTCTCTGCTCTCAAGATACCAGCGTGTGATGTTCTGGCCCCGGCTCTGAGTGCACTGCATTCTCCCTCTCGGTTCTGGTTCCCTGTGCCCAGTGGGCCATGTTCCGGCTCCCAGTTGCTGTCTCCCATCATGCAGTGTTCCAGCCCCCAGGTCCCAGTGTGCCATTTTGGCCCCTGTCTCCCACTGCATCACGTTCCAGCCCCCGGCTCCAAGCATGCCACTTCAGGCTGGGTCCCTGTTTCGCTTGTGTTTCCAGGTCCCCACATTACTACTTCTGCCAGCCCTGGGTCACATTTGCAGCCCCATTCCATGCTACTCCCTCCCCTTTTCTCCCACTTGCTTGCTCCCTTTCTCTGACCTCTAGGTGTTTTCTACTGTATGGATCTCTCAGTTAAGGCTGTGTCACTTAGGGATTTCTGTGTTGGATTTTAGCTGTTCAATTTGTGTTTTCCAGGAGAAGCTCCAAGAAACTCCTCTCACCCGCCATCTTGATCCTCTATTCTCACATTTATTTCTTATTTTGTGAAAATAGAACTACTGAAGGAGAAGAATTTTAACTATGTTTCTCCAAAACTGTTTATTCTTTTCTGTACTATATAATACAAAATCTTCCTCCTTGAACTCATTTCATTGTAACATACTAAAAGCTTCTATCTGCAACAAGGGAATAAAATTATACTCATTTAAACAGTTTTATCATTAAAAAAGTACTTTGAAATGCAACTACCCCTACTGTCCCATATTATCTGTTAGCTGACTTCCCTAGGCCTGAGTAGGACATCTTCTTTCTGGCATTTCCAACACACCTAAGTATTCTTTAATAATTTCTTTTGCCTCCCCAAAGCAATGTTCAATGTATTCTAATTTGCACAATTGCTAGAACCACTGTTAGTTAAAAATACCTGTCATATTCAATCACTACTATTAAGAAAATCTAAGAAAATGCCTAATAAACATTTCATTTTTCTTAATGACTGCCATATTATAAATATTATGCACTTCCCTGAGGCCTATATTGATGATAAAATAGGCTGGAAATAATTATGGTAATCAGAGAAGAAAATGGCATGTAGTGGAATATGATGATCCTCATAATAAATTGCATTGCCATGAGCCAACTCGTTTATTTCTACTACTTAAGTTGGCTGTCACATAAATACCTTTTATGAGGTCCATTTTCAGAATTAAAATAGTGTTAGTTGGTTGTTCCAAATATTAACTTTCCAAGTTATTGAATAGGTTTTCTTTAATGCATCAGCCTTTTTTCTCTCTCCTTCGCACATAAATTCTCTGTTTGGGGAGATAAAGTCTATTCAGTGTCCCACTCACTTCCTGTCATCAACCCCAATATTGTTTTTATATCTATACTTTGCTCCCATTCTTACCTCATTTATTCATGCCTAAGTCTTCTCCCTTCTCCAAGATTCATCTCTGTCTCAAAGTTTTCTGTAGCAGTTTTGACTTCTATGAGTTTATTGAGGCTCGAAATTGTGTTTTACATATCTCTGTATTTCTTTTTCTTTAAATCTTCTTGTTGTTGTTGTTGTCAAATTTATTGGGGTGACATTGATTAGTAAAAATTACATAGGTTCCAGGTGTACAATTCTACAATATTTCATCTATGTGTTGTATTATGTGTTCATCATCCAGAGTCAGTTCTGTTTCCATCACCAGGTATTTGTGCCCCAGTCCCTTCTCCCCCACCCACTCCCCTCTTACCCTTAAGTACTACTAAATTATTGACTGTGTCCATGAATTTTGTTTCTTTGTTGCTTTCAATTTACATGTCTTTGTATTTCTAATGTATAGTATAATGTCTGACACTTAGTAGGCACTCAACAAATTAAATAGACTTTTAAGTACCACTATGTGCCAGGGATTGTGCTAGGCCCTGGGATATGGATCAAATAAGAGAGAGTTCCATTCCTTGTTTATATAGCTTACGTAGGTGTGTCTGTGTGTGCCTTTTTAATACTTGCTTCGTGTGTATGCCTTATTTCCTCAAAAAATTTGGAGGCTACTAAAGGGGAAGAACTAATTTTCATTATACTTTTGGTTTGTTTTTTTTATTACTATTTCCATGATTGGTCTTAGCAAATCTAAGTTGATTGATTCAGATACATACATTAGTTTTCCTCTTAGAATCTCAACTTCTTCTGAGGCTTAGATTTTGATTATAGTTATATACATGTAGGTCAATATAAGATAGATATAGATATAGATATATAACTGGGCCTGACACATAGTAAAGACTACTAAAATAACAGTTCCATATCATTTTTTCTATTTTTATAAAAATTGTTTATTTTAAAGTCCTGCAATTTGGCTATTTCTAACTAGTTGTGTATATACACCACACGTCTTTGTACCAAACATAGAAATTTAGATCATTATTATTTAGTCTGAAATGGTAATTAGCATCTGGAACTATACTAGAGACCTTAATCAATTGAGCAGTGATCAAAGCTCCAGGACACCCGACTCCTTCTGAGCATGTAGAGGATGTCACTGCACAGGAAACCTGCAGGCTGCCCAGACAAGCTCCTCCCACACCACACTTCCAGTCGGAACCTTAGGACCTTCTAGCCAGGTACGACAGTCCTGAAGCTTAACAATTGGAAAGCAACTAAAAAAATTATCTAATCCAACTTATTCAACATAAAAATAAGGATACCAAAGCCAAATAATGTATTTCCTTTATTGACACTGCCATTAGTTGCAACATCAAGCCCTCTGACTTTCAGATCATTGCTCACCTCACTATTCCATCCCTCCTCCTCCCTCAGAAGTAAGATTTAGTCAGAACAGATTGATTTATGGCATGTGAATAACTGAGTGACACTTACCTTGCTGAATTCAGGATCCTGATCATAGCCAGGTCCTGAAATTGGACATATTCATTCATTCAACCTTGTCCATTTAACAAATACTTTAAAAGGTACTATTCCAAACCTTATGAGCAAAACAGACTAAAATCCTTGTCCTTATTAAGCTTTCACCTAGTGACAAGAAAACCACCCCAAGCTAGTTAGTGGCAGGATGAGGAATTGCATTCAAGCAGGATGTCTCTAGTCCTTGCAGACTTGGCAGTGGGCCTGCTGATTGACTCATTGCACCAACATTCATTCATTCAGCAAATATGTATGGAGCTTCTAATTTTGCCAAGTAGTGTGTTAGGTACTGGGGGTATGGAGATGAACAGTACAGTCCCATTCCTACAGCAAGCATATTTTCAGGTAGAGGAGATGGAGGAGTAAAACAAAAGTAAACCATAAATGAAGAGAAAATCGCGGATTATGGTAAGTGCCATGAACGAAGTAAAAGGGGGAAAGGGTAGCATTCAAAATGCTTTTGGCAATTACCTATCTTCATGTTACAGAAACCAAAAGCAGACCCAAGCCATTAAGGAAAAAAAAAGATTGTGTTGAATATTTTGCAAATTGAAAATGAAATGAGTCATGTCAAGATCAGCTCAGTAGTGTAGACAGAAACTGGAATGAGATAAAAGGACTCAGCCCTCATTGGAGGCCACTTACCTTGGTTCCTTTGACACCTTATTATTCTCTTGTGTTTCCTAAACAAAGTTACAGTTTTAGTGAAATGTTATAAAATAACCAATGTATGCCTTTAAAAGATTTTTAAAATACTTTTCTGAGCTGATCCTCATAAGGCATTTTATAATTTATTGTTCATCTTGGAATTTCTGGAATCTTGCCTTGGCCCAGACTCTTACTAATTAAATGCTGTAGAACAGTGTGTGCTAGAATGTTCATGGTTCCTTGCATAAAGGAAATAAATACCAGTGTTCCTGCACCCCAGAAAAACAAAATTTTGTTGCCCAAGCACCAGTAGGCATTTTTTCTCATCTATATACTTAATCTGACTTTAAAATATTTCCCATTCATTGTAAATAGTAAAGTTGGGACATTTACCATTTAGATAGTAAAGCTGGGACATTTTCCCATAACTAAAGCAATGCTTTTCTTTATACTAACCTATATTTTCTAATTTTCCTATAATTATAAAAAATAAAAGTTAAAAGCAGTAATAATACTCAGACATTTTCCATTAAACAGCATGAGTTATAGGCTTATAAAAATAGACAAAATTCTCATTGCACTAATTCAGCTAACATAGAAGTTTTTAAATAATCTCTTACTCCCCACTCCTCACCTTTGATGCTGCATGTGTGACTAGATTGTCATGTTATTTTCTACAATTCTTTCTGTTTATGTATATGTACAGATATACATGCACTTTTATTTAAAAATTGCATACATTTTTGTTAGTTTCTTTAAAGTTTAGCTTATATCACTCTGAATAGATTACGATATAACCAAGTTGAATATGGAGAAAGATGATGCATTCTTGGAAGGTTAACATGAAAGGTTAAAGGTCCCTGACGTTAAGTCCTGAGGTTTTAATAAAATACACAAATATTTTACCTCAAGTTTATAATACTAGACTGAACAAGATACCTGTAAAGAAATCGGTATTTATGACCAGAAGAAAAATAATCTGGCTTTGGACTTTTATTTTTATATGGGAATGTTATAAAGACTTAATTAACTAAGTCTACCCACAAAGGAAAAAGAAATTTGCTTTATCCCTTATGAACATCCATGTGAAATCATTGCTTGCTGGCTCAAAAGGAAGTCTGACAATAAAAGATATTAGCTAATATATATATATATATATATGTTTTATTTATTTAAAAATATGTCATGGATAATTTGCCATATCAACTCAAATAGAGTCAGTAGATGATTATCAATAGCTGTGTCATATTCCATAGAGTGGACATAACTTATTCCATTCATTTTCCTATTGACAGGTATTCAGGTTGTTTCTTAGAAATAATGCTGTGGTAAACATTTTCATATGTATATTATTCATTGATGCTTTATAATGAAGTATTTTTAAAAGTGTAATTACTTTTTACTCATAGACTAAAAATATTGTTGCAGAAATAAGTTTCAATCCCCCTTTAGACTGAGAGTCTTAAAGGTCCTTGATCCATTTAGCTTTACTATAAATCAGTTCATGTATACAAACATCCATGCACACAAGTGTACATGCATGCACCTGGAAGGAGCTTCTGCAGTGTAATTTGACCCCGGCCTACACATCTCACCTTATCACACCCCACATGCCATTACTAATTCTTCTTAACCCTACTCTCCACATGTCTATGTCTTTACCCTATCCCTCTCTATATTTCCCTTAGTAAAATTTATTTTGAAGTTTAGTTCAAACTGATCTCCTGACAGCTTTTTCTAATCTCTCCAACCATTAAGCAGAAAATCCTCTCCTACTTTGTGATCCCATAGCAATTTCTTCATTTCTTTATTGTAGCCCTTTTCTCAGTCTGCTTTGTGAAAGTGGACAGTATACACACTGAATCCTCTGCTAGATTATCCTACCATTCTCCTGCTGGCACATACCATTTGGCTAAGTGCAATGCCTACATGGAGGAAAAGCTCAATGAAATGTTGATTGGACTTGAACAATTGGTCTAAAACATAAAAGGTAGTCAGAGCCCAATATTTGCTTTTCAAGCCTTATTATAATTTATAACTAAATATACCTATTAAGGACATTTTGGGGAAAGGTAGCGATGTAAAATAATCATACGTGGTACGTATAGTTTTGGCCTTAGGGACTTTTTCCTTTACTCCTAGAACAGAGGTCAGTAAACTTGCTCAGTAGAGGGCCGTATAATAAGTATGTTAGACTGTGACAGCCATAAACTCTCTGCTACAATTACTCAGCCTGATCACTCTAGTGTGAAAGCAGTCATGAACAGTAAACAAATGAGCATGGCTGTGTTCTAGTAAAACTTCATTAAGAAAAACAGGCAATGGGCAGGATTTGACTTGTAGGCTATAGTTTACCAACTCCTGTTTTGGAAGGTATCTAGCTATATTTAGGTTGACTTGAGTTAAATTTAAATGCTGGCCCTGTACTCTGACTCTAGTGCTTACTGTGTGACTTTGGGCAAGCTACTTACCCTCTCTGTCTTTTTCAACATATAAATGTAAGATTGACGTTACCTCCTTCATGTTAGGCATCTAATTCAGAACCTAGCATTTACTGAACACAGAAATAGCCACTAATTTGCCATGTTAAAAGTAGTGGAAGCATAGAAAGAGGTTCAGGGAACTTGTAGTCCCTTATTTCAACTGGAAGTAGCAAAATCACAAGGAAAAGGCAAGAGGAGAAACAGTGAGTAGCAGAAATTATCAGATGATGCCGACAGGTCTCACCAACAGAAGCGGCTGTCCTCTAAGTCATGTACACTCCTCTATAGAATGAGTCAAGACAAAAAGACAGCTTGACAATTGCTGCAGCACCAGCAATAGTATTGATAAAAATTTGTGAAGATTGTTTAGAGTGCCTGGACTCTGATGACTATATAAAAGCTATGGACCAGGCTTCAAGAATTATTGGTGAAATAGATTACCTGCAGATTTCAATGGTATTACATTTTTAGCTAAAATACAAGCAGATATGAATCACTGGCAACTTATTAGCCTAATCATCTCCAAACATTTCAACTGACTATATGCAATATATTCTTTCAAGATGCAACACTTCAGTGGCTTTTTCCGCTGCTGTCAAGATAAGTCCAAACACTTGAGAATAGCATGCCAGGCCCCTCATAGCTTGGCTCCAGTTTATTCTTTCAGCCCCACTTTTGATCTTTCCCTTCCTTTCACAGCTCAGATGCTTCAGCGAAATAAGTTGATTAGCTTATTTCTGCCCCCAAAAGACTTTTCCTTCCCATTTTGCTTATGCCCATTCTATTCCAGCCGAATTCCATAGACCTTTACAAACCCATCAGTCATCCACATCCCCATTCTTTCAGGACCAGACCTGGCTGTATCCTCTGCAGAGCCCTGATCAGCTTGGCCCGGCTCCAAACTACGGCCTCCCTTCACTGCCAAGAGCATCATTAATGTTATCTCTCCTTTTCTCTTGCTCTGCCTGTGACATCTCCTTGAAGCTTTCTATAAATGCTTAGTAAATCCTACGTTAAGGGAAGATGGTTTCTTGAGTAGAAGAAAACCTAGATTTGGAATCTGAAGGCTTGAATTTGTGTCCTGGCTCTACCATCGTTCACTGTGTACTTGAGATAGGCAAATGGTTTAATATCCCTTAGCATCACTTTATTTTTTTTATAACAAGGGGCCTATACCTACATGATAGAGTTTTTGTGTGAATGAAATGAAGTTAAATGAAATCAAGAGTCTAGGAGTCCTTGGAGGTTACCTACATCACAGGAAATGTAACTGAATCTGGACTGTTTACAGGGTTTGGCGTGCTATATCTCCTTACTAATGTAATAATTTTGAAAGCAAGAGCTATACTAAAATATATCTGAGATTAATTGCAGTGCCTGGCATTATTTTTAAAAGCCACTCAAATTTATTTTATTTGTTTTTAAATTCCTTTTTAAAATACTCATCAAAGTTATGTGAGACATACTAGCTTCTATTTTTTAATTTTATATGATAAAACCAAATTATTATTAGCATGTAATATGGATGAATGCTTTAAGATGATTTAAAAATCAACCCAGTTTCATAAAATTTTTTGAATTTGGGGGACAAATTTCTAAGGTTTCCCCAAAATGTGCACACATGAAGTTAAAATTTTTTCAACCTTATTTTTTGCAAAATTACTACACTGTGCACATGCCGTACCTCCAGCGTTCCATGTTGACTAGTTCTTCCACCAGATACTCACTACTTAAGTCTAAACCCTCTTTCTATAATTTATATTCTTTCCTACAAGAATGTAAATTAATTCTGATGATTATACAGTAACATGAAAATTAATGGAATTAAATTAATGAAAGTATTTCACATATTTTTATGTATGTCCATGATGCATAGACGTTTGTAGACTATTTTATAACATAATCTTTGACTAATTGTTAGAACACTCCCTATAAGGCAAGTACTGTCTCGATTTTGCATATTGGGTAGCTGAGTTCACTAGAGCTTAAATATATACACTCTGGGTCACAAAGGTAGGGCACAGGTGTTAGAAAATGGAGCCAGGTTTTCTTGCATGTAGTGTACTTGTCTCTGCATTGCAACACAGGTGATTAACTACTGGAGTTAGTATGCTCCACTGTGGCTATATAGCACCTCCTTTTAAGGTCCAAAGATACGATTTCAATAGAAATTTTTTACAGTTTCTTGGATATTTTTCATGAAAAAAAAAAGTCTTAATGGTTAAAAAAATCTGTCTGATAAACAGAATGTTTTTACCATGACATATATATTTATAGAACAAACAGATAAAATTTACCTCAAATTTGTACAAGTCACTTAGAGTTCTATGTAAGACTTTAGTAACTGAAACAGCCTCACTCAAAGACTTGTCCATGAGGATCAAATGAGAGCTTTTCTAAATGCAAGCAGAAAATATATTTGCAGAGCAAGGTATTATAGTTTTCATTAAAATCATAAATATTACAGGTAAATTAATCAACTATCTCAAGTTCTGTCTACCTAAAATTAATTACTAGGTAATTAGCAACCCTGGAAAAGTTTCATTTTAGAAACTACCATATTCATTACAAAAAATGAGCCTCAGGTTTTAATAAGTGTCATGATGAATGAGTTACAAAATTAGTTCTTACTGCATATGGAGCATTTAAAGGTTAATTAATTTCTTGACCTTCAACAATATAACTAAATTACTTTATACAGTTGTTTGAGCACAATATATATAATCTTCTGATTAAATTAAGTGCTACAATCATCAGTAGCAATTATTATTTACCCACCTACTGTCCCTAATAACTTCTCTTCAGAATCTGAAGAGATTATTCTCCAGAGAGTTTTTGAAGTATTTTTGGTGTAATAGAATGGGAGCAGGGCTTTTAAGTTTTAAGTTTCAAAGTTCGAATTTCTGAACAAAAGTGTGTTATTTTTAAATTTTAAATTGAAGAAGAATTCTGACAAGGCTCTGCACAGGAAAATACCTGCTAGTTCACTATTGTTTACCCTGTAGTTTCTATTTACATGTGTGGTGCTGCTGTCATGATTTTATTCCTACCTCGCAGGATAATGAATCTACATTTTATTTCTGTTCTTTTGCCCAGGGTTTTGCAGCAGGCAAATAGTTTGAAAATCGAAGGAAAGGAAGATATTGACTTGGATAATCTCTTCAGAGGTAAAAACAAAACCACTAGCAAAAACACAGACTGTACTTTTTGTTGTGAAGAATGTCCTGTCTGATTTTACCATTTCAGTAGGAAATAGTGGAAGGAAACTGCCTAGAAGTCAAGAGCTTTGTGTTCTAGTCCTTACCCTATGAATAATAAGTTCTGTCACTTCATTGCTCTAAACCTTAATTTTTTCATTTTTAAAATGAGAGGACTAGACTCTGTAATGTCTGTGGTCCTCAGTCATGATAGGACAAATCTAATGGAATTGAAGTCTCAGTTTTCAAGCCTTTTTTCCTGTCGGCAGAGCACAGGGAGGGAAACCAGAAGTGTCTCATTGTGTTTCATAAGTTGAGGGACTGAGAAATGAAACTCATTAGTAAGACAGGCAAGAAGGGTATTGGGCAAAAAAGCTTAATCACTGAAAGCTGAGGGATTATTACAGTATAGGAAAAGGAACCACATGTTTTCATTTAATTATGACTTTTTTTTTACAATTAAGGCTCAATGTAGACAAAATTTCATCTGTAATTTTGAGGTTATATTGTAGCAACCTAAAGAATAAATTTTCCCTTGATTGTGCTAATTTAGTGCAACAATTTTTTATTTGGTCAGATGAAAACATAATTTGTAATTAGTATCCTTATCTGTTCAGCCATAGTAGTTCTATATGTTTTCATCTCTCAAAACATGGAAAGAGATCTGTTTATCTTCTAGAGAAAAAGAAAATCAGTGAATTTTAACCTGAGTTGGTCAAAAGTGCAACAGATCAACTGAATTTGATACCACTTCACTTTATCTCCAATACAATTACAATTACACACATCTGCTTTTCTTAAGAGATAAAGAGTGTGCTTCTCAGTCATTGAACTAAAAGGGCTGTGGCTTCTATGAGGAAAGCCAGCCTGCTCATTTCAGGCAGGGCCCAAGCTCAGCTCGTGTGGTTGGATGAACTCAGCCACACAGGAAGGAAGGGTGTTTTCCTCAGAAAATGGATGGCAGTTAAGTTACTTTGGTTTCATTGTGCATCTATATGTTTCTCCATAACCAGAAGAATTTCTGTGTGATGTAACTGGATCTGAATACTGCTTTATATAAAATAAAATAAATAACTGATATTTTAGAAACTGCCCCATACAAATGTGTTAATCCATTTTACGAAGCCTTCATTCTGTAAACAACATGTTTTGGAATGGTATATGGAACCATAAAAAATTGACAGTGTGTTAATTCATATTTTGACACTTTTGAAAATATCTCCTCAGAGTAGTTATGTGTATGTTCCTGTTAAAAACAGATACACAATTTTGTAGCTGACATAGTAAAAGCAGTAATAAGAATCATACTTATAAAAATAGAAAATGCATCACTAGCAAGATGTATTTGCATAATGTGAAAGATGAAATCTCTTATAATTGGGTTAGTATGCATTTTCTGTTCTGCACCCTTTATAAAAAGAGTACAGCCATATGTGTTTATTTATTCATGTATTTACTGTCCCTTCAATTTAAAGATTTTGATTCCTCACAACGAAGATCTGTGCTTACAGATATGTATGGGGCAATAATAACATAGGAGTGTGTGGTGAAGCACCCTGCTCGATGCAGAGCACACAGCTAGCTGCCTATGACCCATAATGCTCTCTTGTTGAGAAAATGCCTTCAGGGATCCATTCTAGTTTATGAAAACTGATTTATTTAACACCTGCTTTCTATTCTAGCCTTTTTTCACACAAAGTGATTCTTCCTTGTATTTTACTAATCCTCTTTATTATTAATTAAACTCACTTCCTCTGGTTCTAACCTGGTTGAGACAAAACAATGAGAATAAATATGTTACTACTGTGATATTAAATGATTATTTAATATTTTCCTTTTATTTTGCATAATCCTATCAATCTGAGCATAATTCTAAATCTTTACTTGCATTTATTTGTTTGTTTGTTTGGGGGGGGGCATCTGGCCATAGGTTTGAATAAGTACCTTCTTAATACATTAGGCTTTTTTTGTTTGTTTGCTTTATTTGTTTTTAAGAAAAATGGGCAAAAGTTTGTTCTACATTGCTCCTATGACGGAAAATAGTATACCTTTGATTTTTAGAGATTGTGTGCACATGGACACAAACACGGGGAGCTTCTGTTTTTTTTTGTTTTTTTGTTTTTTTGTATCTTGGGCATGTTTTCAATTTTTACTTGGAAACATCTTTATTGACTCATTTTATTCACAGTAGATATGCTTGGCAGATATAATAAAAAGTCTTTTAAGGGCTAACCATTATTTTAAGTGTACTTCTTAGAGATTTAACATTTTTTATTTCCCATAATAATGCATAAAAATAAGATTGGATAACAGAATTTAAATTAGTTCATAATGATATAAAATGGTTGAGGAAAATACAACTATCTAGAAGGCTGTTTGGTACTGAAATGAGCAGAAGTAAGTTGGAATCTAAGGGTTTGTGGTTAAGCCTATTGAGCATCACACCTAAGATATGGCAAAAGGTAATTATCCTTTGTGGCTTTTGTTAAGTAAAGAATGCATGGACATGGAGTTGACATGCTTGACACATACCTTGTCCCTTCCCTGGGACTGAGTTGGGCATTTGCACACTGGCCTTTCAGGTTTGTACCAGTGCTCAATGTGTGTTCCACAGAGACCTGTACAAAATCTACTCCTTTGAACATTAGTGAAGCTAATGAAAGTGCATTTCCTTGAAGTATTGGGTTGGTGCAAACATAACTGCAGTTTTTGCATTGTGGAAATTTGCCATTTAACATTGGAATACAATCTTAAATAAATTGGTTATGTTATATATCATTTTAATGCACATTTCTCACTTTATGTTTTTTTGCTAATGACTTATTACTTGCTGTTTATTTTATATTTATTTTAGACTATGGAAATGATGTTAGACAAAAAGGAAATTCAAGTGATTATTTTATTCAAGTTCAAAATGGGTCATAAAACAGCAGAGACAACTCGCAACATCAACAACACATTTGGCCCGGAAACTGCTAATGAACGTACAGTGTGGTGGTGGTTCAAGAGGCTTTGCAAAGAAGACAAGAGGCTTGAAGATGAAGAGTGAAGATCAGAAGTTGAAAATGAGCAATTGGCAGCAATCATTGAAGCTGATCCTCTTATAGCTACACGAGAAGTTGCCAAAGAAGTCTACGTCAACCACTCTACGGTCGTTCAGCATTTGAAGCAAATTGGAAAGGTGGAAAAGCTTAATTAATGAGTGCCTCATGAGCTGACTGGACGTCAAAAAAAATGATCATGTTGAAGTTTGATCTTCTCTTATTCTGTGCAACAAAAATAAACCATTCCTCGATCAGATTGTGACGTGCGACAAAAAGTGGATTTTATAGGACAACCGGTGACGACCAGCTCAGTGATTGGACTGGGAAGAAGCTCCAAAGCACTTCCCAAAACCAAACTTGCACCAAAAAAAGGTCATGGTCACTGTGTGGTGGTCTGCTGCTGGTCTGATCCACTACAGCTTTCTGAATCCTGGCGAAACCATTACACCTGAGAGGTATGCTCAGCAAATCGATGAGATACACTGAAAACTGCAACGCCTACAGCCAGCATTGGTCAATAGCAGGGTCCCAATTCTTCTCCACGGCAATGCCCAATTGCACATCACACAACCAACACTTCAAAAGTTGTGCTACAAAGTATTGCCTCATCTGTCATATTCACCTGACCTCTTGCCAATCGACTACTACTTCTTGAAGCATCTCAACAACTATTTGCAGGGAAAACGCTTCCACAACCAACAGGATGCAGAAAATCGTTTCCAAGAGTTCATGGAATCTTGAAGCATGGATTTTTATGCTACAGGAATGAACAAACTTACTTCTCTTTGGCAAAAATGTGTTGATTGTAACAGTTTCTATTTTGATTAATAAAGATGTGTTTGAGCCTAGTTATAATGATTTAAAATTCATGGCCTGAAACCGCAATTACTTTTGCACCAACCTAATATAAAGGACCTGGTCATCTAAGTGACCTGCTCTTCTGTCCCCTTGGTACTCTAGATCCAGAGCAGCTAAAACTCAGCTATTTTGTACCACAAACAGATGTTGCTGTCAGAGCTACCACATTGTGCTACCCCAGGAGACACCTTTGGTATTATGGAATGTTCTACCAGAAAACCATTGCTTTTCTACTATTTTAGTTTTGGACTCCAATGTGTAACAAATGCTCACTTCCTTAAAAATCCAATGATTTTTATAAAGCAAAAAGTGTAAGAAATAAATATTGTCAATAAACCCTTCATAGATTTATTTTGGATATAATTCACCTTTTTGTTTTCTTTACCAGTATCGAATCCTATTATATTGGTGGTCTACAATTCACTTATTTTTCCACTTGCTGATATATAATGGTCACTTTTCTAATTAAGTGTGTATACCCCTGCTCGTCTTTTCTTTTTTTTTCTTTAAGTCAAAATTGTTGCCAAGTACACAAGAGATCACACTTATTTAATTACCACTTGGGTCAAGAAATAGAAGTTGACTGAAAGCCCACCTCATGCCATCCAATTACCACCTCCTGCTAGGATAATCATTCTTCTGATTTCTGTTGCTATCGATTACTTTGTCCCGGTTCTGAACATTTTATAAATGAAATCACACAGTATGTGCCCTTTTATGTCTGACTTCTTTCGCTAACATTATATTTGTGAGATCCATCTAAATCATGGTTTGCTTATTCTCATTATTACACATTATTCAATTTGATGATTCCACAATTTATCCATTTTTTAATGTTGGTTGTATTCAGTTTTCCCTCTTCACAGTAGTGCCACTAAGAACATTCTAGTATGTGATTTGATGGATATGTGTGCATTTCTAGGGTATATACTTAGGGGTGGAATTTCTGGGTGCTTGGGTTTGCCTAATTCAACTTCAGGAGCCAGTGTAAAAGTATTCTTACTAAGTGGTTGGACCAGTACATTCCTCCTAGAAGGGTTTGGAAATCCTAGGTACTCCACATCTTTGCCAGCAGTTAGTTCGTATCAATCTCTAGTTTTAGACATCCTTTGGTGTTTACAGTAATATTCAAATATGCTTTTAATTTTTCATTTCCCTGAGGCCTAATGAGCTTGAACACACTTTATGTTTATTACTATTTGGATACCCTCTTTGTGAAGTGTTTTTACCATTTGTGTTTTAGGTTATCATTTTCTTACTAATATGGAATTCCTTATATCTGTTCATTCTTGGATAGATGTACTGCAGGTATCTTCTCTAATCTACAGTTTGCCTTTTCACTTTCTTAATAGTGACTTGTGATTAATAGAAACTCCAAAATTTAATATATTCCATCAATCCTTCCATTTTGGTTAGCACTTTTAGTGTCCCATTTAAAAAAGTTTCCTTATTAAACATTCATGAAGATACTCTGATATTTATTCTAGAATCTTTATTGTTTATTTTTCATATTTAGACAGAACAGTGCACCTAGAAATTATTTTTATATATTACAAAGTATATGGATCAAGATTTACTTTTTATATGACTATTCAGTTGAACCAGCCCCACTTATTTAAAAAGGCTTCCATTTCCCCAATTAGTCATCACAAATCAATGTGGCCATCACTGTACTTATATTTCAGTATGTCTCTTGTAATTGGTATATGACATTTATTTTGATATTCAGGGTGATTATAGTAGACTTTTAATTGGTGTATTTAATCCATTTATATGTAATGCTGTTACATATAAATGCTTTCTGTTAAGTTGGGTTTATAGTTATCATTTTAATAACAATTTTCTATTTTTCTCAATAATTTTGTGTTCACTTTTATATTTCTTTAAATAATGAAGAATTTATTTTAATTTACTATTTTCCCTATATTTGGTTGTTGGTTATGCATATTTAATATTCTCTTAGTAGATATTATAGCTAGTATAATATACATCTTGGTAATTCTACTATTAATATATACCTGTTTCTAAAAAACTTCTTTTTGTATTTCTTTTAGGGTGTCTTCTAACTATGTTTTTTAAAAGGGTTTTCTTTGTCCAGAAATGTCATTCTTTCACCTCAACTTTTGAAGAATATTTTTGCTGGTTATGGAACTCTGGATTGGCAGTAAATGTTTGTTTCAGGTTTTAGCGATGACATCCCCTTGTCTTCTGACCCCATTATCATTTCCCTTGAGTGGCCAGCTGTAGCTCCATTGTGTTTCCTTTAAAGAAACTGTTTTGGAATGTAACTTATTTTCTCCAGCTGCTTATAAGATTTTCCTGATTCTGTGATTTTCAGCAGTTTTATTATGAAGGGCTTAATGTAGATCTCTCTGTATTTGTCTTTTGGAGATTCATAGTGCTTCCCAAGTCTATCGGTATATGTTGCTTTTTACTTTGAAATTGTTCTTGACCATTATCTCTTCAAATATTACTTATGCTCCATTTTTTCCCTCCTTCTCTTTTGAGACTCCATCTACAAATACATTAGATTTTTTCTTATTCATATGTCTTATATACTGTTTTTATATTTTCCTTCTTTTCGGAACTACATATTTCAGTTTGGATTCTTTTTCTACTGACCTTTCTTCAAGATCTATAAGGCTCTCTTCAACTGTCTTCAAACCTCTATTATACCCATCAAATGAATTTTTGTTAGTTCTTTGAATATTTCACTTCTGGCATTTCCATATACATAATTTTTTAAAATGGATCTTCATTCTTGAGTAAAATTCTCTATTTTTTCATCTGATTTATTTTTTAATTAAATTTATTTGGATGACATTGGTGACATCAGTTAGTAAAATTATGTAGGTTCCAGGTATGTTTTTATAATACTCCTTCCGTTATCATATATTTGGTGTTCCCTTCCCCCTTACCCTCTGGTAACTACTAAATGCAGGGTATCCAATCTTTTGGCTTCCCTGGGCCATATTAGAAGAAGAAGAATTGTCTTGGGCCACACATAAAATACACTGACACTAACGACAGCTGATGAACTAAAAAAAAAAATTGCGAAAAGAAAAATCTCATAATAGTTTAAGAAGGTTTACAAATTTGTGTTGGACCACTTTCAAAGTAGTCTTGGGCTGCATGCAGCCTGTAGGCTGTGGGTTGGACAAGCTTGTACTAAACTATTGACTGTGTCCATGAGTTTTTGATTCATTGTTGCTTTCAGTTTTATATTCCACATAAGAGTGAAGTCTATGGTTCTTGATTTTCTTCTTAGACACATTAGTCACCATTATTAATTCTGGGCCTTATAATACCAGTATCTGAATCACTTGTCGGCATGCTCTTATTGTTATTCTTTATGGGCAGGTTCTATTAAAGCTACCCCATTAATATTCTCACTTAACAGCCACAAATAATTTCATTGGGTGGTTCCATCATAATATGTTTAAATGAAATGCTTACTCATTAATGTTGTTGTTATTTTCAGCCTTTATGTTAAAACAAAGACACAGTAAATACTTGTACATTTGTATATGGGCATTTGTGGGAATATTTCTATAGTATTAGTATCTGAAAATGAAATATTGGATCAAAAAGTGTGCACATTATGGATTGTGAGTGTAATTTCAACCTGCCTTTGTAACGTTGGTAGTTGTTTACACTCCTAACAACATATGAGAACAACTACTTCACTCTACCCTTGCAAATAGTGACTATTTTACTTCTTCAGTCTTGCCAATTTAATAGAAGAAAAAATGTGTCATCCTTTCACCTGTTTTTCTTTGATTATGAAGTTTCTTATTTTTCCATGTGTCATTTATTTTCTGTAAATTTCTTGCTTCTGTTCCTTGTCTATTTTAGTATTGCTTATGTTATGATAGCTGCATTATTACAGATACCAGTTCATTATCTGTTACATATCTTTCCAATAATTTTTGTATATGCTCCTACCTTGTATACTTTTTCTTCTCATTTTTTAACTAAAAATAACTTTTCATGCAATCAATTTTTTCTTTCATGGTCTCTAATTCTTATTTCACCCTTATTCCAACATTGAAGTCATATAATCATTTACTCATATATTGTGCTAGAAAATCTGTGGCCTCATATTTTTAACATTTAAATCTGTATATGGAATTGATTTTTATGAGGATTAAGGTAAATTGTTCGTACTGTTCTTTTAAAAAATTGTTTCAATACCTTTTAAAATATAATTTATCTTTTTTCATACTAATTTGAATTCAAGCTTGATATAGGACGTTCTGTTGTATACTTAAAACTTAAAAGCTCTGTCATGGATGCTGTTTTTGTTTGTGTGTCCAAGACTCTCTTCATACTTAGAGCTGTGGGTTCTACCTTGTTATCGAGATCTGAAGGCAGTGGGGGAAAGTCAGTGCTGAGGTGTCATCAGAAAGTCAGAGTCAGGAGAGACTGAGGAAAATAAGAACAAAAACCATAACTAGGGAAACAAAGAATGAAGACAAGAAGGGTTTAAGCAATATATCAAAAAGCCGCCTCTTATGGGCCTTTTCCACAGTTTTAAAAGGTACAGAGCTTAGACATCTTTTTATTTCACTTCGTTCTCTGGCAAGTGCAGTACAAAACTCACTAGTTTCATACACATTAAATGCCCTCTGGGCAGCCTCTGTGCAACTATTTACCAGGAATTTTTAATTAATGGAATTATGCTGCAAGTCTCTGTGAGGGTTGGAGTTAGTGTTCTCAGTTATAAGACAAAAAGTTGTTTTTGTGGATGCCTAAAGATCTTTAATAAATTGTTGTTACAAACCCCAGAATGTGCTACATAGGGTGGCCTATGAGACAAGGAGCATAATAGGAAATTGATATCTATATCTGCTCTGTGTGTTTTGGTTTGAGAGTGGGGCGTGGAAGTTGAAACTCATTAGAAATTAGTGCCTTCTCTGTCCAAGGCATCTGTCTTTCTCTGTGTGGCATGACACTTGGGACAGGCAATGACCCCAATTGCACCTCCACAGGCAATAATTGCCCAGCTTTAAGAAGTGCCTCATGGTCCCTGGCAATGCATCTCTGCTTACTCAAGAATGTCTTCATTAGATAGAGTCTGTCATTAACACTTCCTTTAATTTGGTGAAAATATGTTCTACCATTTTTAGTTTACATGCTAAAGAATAGATAGAAGCATAGAAGTTATCAGTGACCACACTATATATGAAAAATAACACTTATGCTCTGAC
Source organism: Lyroderma lyra (assembly GCA_004026885.1). Taxonomy (NCBI): domain Eukaryota; kingdom Metazoa; phylum Chordata; class Mammalia; order Chiroptera; family Megadermatidae; genus Lyroderma; species Lyroderma lyra. Next base: position 110,019 of record PVJL010004105.1, read on the forward strand.
CTATGCATGCACTGAATTCTAAGGGCCTTCTTGGGGTTCATGCCCTAAGGACTTGCTCTCCCAGGGAACTGAGGAAAGAAATGACTCTGTACAGTCTTCATCCAGACATTGTTCAGCTCTGACATGTAAAGAGCTTGTAAGTCATTGCTTTCATCCTCACAATAGAAAAAAAAAGCTGAACAAACTGAAAATCAACCACTCTTCTTCAGAGAATTAAGGTCGTGCCCTTAAAGGATACTACTTTAACAGTGGCTTAGGTGTCCTACAAGAGAGGCAGTTAGACAAGTTTAATTCCCTCTAGCCATAAGTCTCACATTAGGGAGGGGAAAAAAAAACCAAGAAACGCTTCTGAAGGTCACAGCCCAGGGACTCAGCCCCATTTAAAAAAAACAAACTGGTTTGATTCATAGGAGAGTAGAACCCTTTCCCCCACCAATGCCTTGACCTCCTCGTCGATAGAGCTCCAGTATAATAACAGTATATTGTAACAGAGACACAGACTATTTAATAAAGAGCTTCTAGGGGCTTTCTTTAGGAAACCCAAAGACAGCAAGAGAAAGAAAAAGGACACTAGAGGAAATTGAAGCCTCTGACACCTAGAGATACTACACATTTTTTAGAATCCCTAGAACTGTATAACACAAAGACTGAATTCTAATGTAAATTACAGACTTTAGTTCACAGTAATAATGCATCAATATTGGTTTATCAATTCTAAGAAAAGTACCACATTAATACAAGATATTAATAATGAGGAAAACTGTTGGGGAGTAGAGGGTGTATATGTGAACCCTTCATACAATCTGCTCAGTTTTTCTGTAAACCTAAAACTGCCCTAAAAACCATTATTTTTTTAAAAAAGTAACTGATTGTAAGTACTTAGAGTGTTTGTATTGACTTAGCAATATTTGGTGTGGTAATGTGGACCACACAGAGGGAAAGATCAAGCTAGCATTCTTGGGAAGAAGAATTATTTACATTGGATTAAATTATGATAATAAGGGCATGAGCTTCTTACCCACAGTTAACTCAAGGAATATATTCTGACAATTATGCAAAAGGAAACTGATGGTATAATAAAAGTATATAATGAATATTCTCAATTTAGTCTAGAAAAATTTCAACAGCTCTCATAATGTCTGTAGTGCTTTAAGACTATATAACAAATGATCTGCTGGTTCTTATGAACAGTAATAAATACCATATCTATTCTTGATAATACCCTCATGCAGGCTCTCTGTTTTCTTCAGGTCAATTAAAACATGAATACTAAGAGTTTTCAAGACAGAATAGAATGTAACAAAAGTTTCTCATTAAAAAGGAGAGTTACTAGCTTTATTTTGCTTAAAAAAGAAAAAGTAGCAGGGAATTGTATCCCAATTTAGAGAACAGCTGAGATTAAGGGTGTTGAGATAGAGATTTTGGAGATACTGAGATTTGAGTGATTAGTTTGTTTCCATGCCAGATGCTCTGCAACACCTACACTCAGGCCTGCCGGAAGCCAGCCATCTTCATGTAGCCTGTAAGGCCAGAGCCAGAGGACTGTTTTTAGAAGTGAGTGGAAGGGTCTGGATGCCTCTAACCTCCTTTCTAGGATATCTTGAGCTTTTTTTAAGCTTAGATTTTTATATATTCTGTATTATCTTTCCAAAAATTCCATTTGCCCTTCTTTTTGTGCAAATGCTTTTCCAATCAAGTTCCAGAAGAACGTGAAAATGAGAAATCCAGTTGTCTTGCTGGAATCAAGGCATAGCTTATGATTAATAGATTTTAAAGAATTTAGTGTTATTGACAAAATATTTTGAAAATTCAAATGTAGAGAAAAGTAAGAGTGTAAACATAAAACGGTCTGACTAAAAATAATCTGCTTTAATAAGTACATACTTATTTTTAGTGATAAGGCTTGAGAGACTTGACAACTCTGAAAACTAAATTCCACATCACCAAGTCTGGTGCAACGTGGGCAAACCATGCCATAAGCTTCCTCAGGGTATTCCAAAAATAACCCTCTCAAACTGGAGCCTGTCTCTGCCACATCCTCTTCACACCGACACCGTCTCTGGGTATATCAGAATGCTTTACCTCTCCATCCACGTAACTCCAGTCCACATGCCTATTGGTCCCTTAAACACTGTTATGGGAAAGGGACTCCAGTTGCCAAGCTGTTCAGAGTTGTGGAAGAGTAGATAACCCAGAGACAAGCAGAGAAACTTATTTCTTTTCTTTTTATTTTCCTTTTTTTTTTTTTTTTGGAATAGAATTACAACTCTGTGTTCCAACATTGCATAGTCATCTTTCTCCAGGACCAAAATGGAATTCCTAGATTCTTAGATTGAGGCTCATTATCCCAGGCAAGGTGAGAGGGAATTCTAATAACTTCGCCATCTTCCTAGTGTCAGATTTGAGGGACGTAGACATTTCTCTTCTTCAATTCCATAAACATGTAAGAACTGTGTGGGCGTTTGTAGGTGGAGTGACACCCCCAAAGTAAAGCATTTTTCTTCTTCATTCATCATTTCTCCCGGTGTGTTGCCAGCCCTGTCTTTCATATCTCCAATTTCAATGCTGAAGAGAAACACTTCGGACTACAGCAGAGAACCTTTACCTCTCAAATGTATCCAGGATCAAAGAGAGAAAGCCCCTACTACTCGCCAACAATGGTGTAAATCGCTTTTTTGCCTTGGTGGCAGGTACCCAGAACTTGGGGGGAAACTGCCCTGATATGTTTTCTCCTTGGAGAGAACACACCTGTTTCATGAGAAAAAGTTTTTCGTACTTCAGATTTATATCCAGATAGGATATAGTCAATGCAGAAGAGCTCAGGACGTGTTCTAAAGAATATAGCAGAAAGGTTAGACAGGGGAGAAGGTTCAAGATACTAGAGCAGGTGAGGATATGAGGCACTGGGATTTGTTTTCTTAGAAGGCCTTTAGCCAAAGACTGTCCTGGGTTACTCTGCACCGCTATTTTGAAATTCCATTATTGCAAAGAGAGAAGACTTAGATAGTGTCTAACCAGAGAAATCAGGATTTGATGTCTCGAATGTAGAATACAATTCTTAGCTCCATCATTGGACAGTTGTCATGTTAGATTTCTGAACTAAAATTTTTCAGGCCTAAAAATCATTACTGAGAAGTAGCAAGTGGAAGTTGTTGCTGACCCCAGGACACTTGGGTTGTTTCTTCAAAAGTTGTCCTGATCTATTATGTAAGTTGGAAGATATAAGAAATTTTCATCTCTTTATTAATTAAAGTAGCTATTAAAATGAGTAATTTTACCTAAGTAAAGTACGTCAGTACCCTATGAAAATATACATGAAATATGTTTAGTATGTTTGTTGCCATAGTTACCATTGCCTTGTGGGGGGTACATTGCATATATCATTTGTGTCATAGACTGTATTTATTAGCAAAGACAACAGTTTCTTCTATTTATGTGGTTGCCCTTCATTCACTGTTTTCTTACACTTTTCTTCATCGATTTGTTTTCCTTTTGTGAATAATTTTAGATGATGCAATTTTCCTTCAAATTTTTACTGCCAAGCCTTCAGTGGTTTTGATATGCAGAAAATGAGATTATAAAATAATCATATGAAGATAAATAATAAAATAACAATAAGAAAACTAGAAACTTTAAAAAAGATAAGATTCTTGAGTTATTTTAGAAGTAGCTACTGTGATGACATTTTTTTCTTTTATTTGTCTTTAGAAAGATGAGGCTTTAAAAATTTTTCCCCAATGGCTATGAATTTTCATTCACATTCTTTGCCTAGTTTTTATTCTGTAACTTTGAAAAGAACACTTTTTTTATAGCAATTTTTAGCAATGGCTTCAAATAATACCTGTTTCCTTAATCTGCTCCTTTTGATGGCGATAATCATAACAACACACTTACCTATCACTTCCCACATCATAAAGCAGATCCATGTTTGGGGGCCCGTGTTCCCTCCAAAAGACTGTAGGTTCCGTTTTCCTGTTGGGGTGATTGAGTCACACGATAAATGACTTGTCCAAGGTCACACAGCTGGTAAATGATAGAGTTACAGCTTGTATTTTCCTCATATATTTAAAGCTTTTTCCCCTTAAAACACCGTTTCATCATGACATGTTCACGGAGCTGACTCACAGTGTGGCTTAGTGAAAGGGACCATCAGAAGGAGAGTGGGGAGACCTGGCTCTAATCCCAGCTACAACGTGTTGCCTGCTGGGCCTCCGCTATTTAGACTGTGAGATGGAGAGCATGTCTTTACCTCTCAAGGTAGTAATTGAGTGAATCAAGAGAGAATTAATATGAAAGGGAACTACACATAAAGCAGGTACGACGGTATGACCAGTACTGACACATCTCCCTGGGAATTCTTCAGAGGTGGACTGATGGCACCTCAGATTCCACCTCCTGACTGGGTGGGACACCTCAGTCCAGCGGGGCCCCCAATGCGTGTGCTCTGGATGCTCTGTGACTTTTGCTTTTTCTCTGACCACTGCTAAGTTCTCATTTACACATAAAAGCAAACTTCTACTGCAAGAACTTTGGTAACTTCTCTCTGTGTTGAATAGATTGGCATTGACGTCTAAAATCAAAAGCCATTTCAGTGTCTCTGACATCCTTATTCTATTCAGTGACAGTCTCTCTTTTCTTAAGAAGTGCTTTTCTGCTTGGCCAGAAATTTCCCCTCAGAGATGACAGAATTGCTGTCCTACCATTAATGAATTTCACAGCCCAGATTCTTTTTATTTTAAAGAAACACGGGCATATCTATCCAAAACCAGGCTTCAGTAGAGAATAGAAGAAATCACTACTAACCTCAAACTCCAAGGTGTTTTCACCCTTGCTGGTATGTGCACCTCAGATCATCACCTCCTGGCCACTTACAAAAACAATTACTTTCACTGTTGATATTGCTTCACTGAAAAATACCCCACAAAGTAGCTATATACAGAGAAGGGGCTGGGAATAAAGGTTTAGTTGCCTGTGTTTCACACGTACTTTCTGAAGTGTAGTGGGGAAGATCCCACCCTGAGTGAGAATCCAGGTGAGGTCACTATTTCCGTGCCATTGGGCAGCCCATCCCTGGGACATCTGTCGGGTGATGGGGTTGCATTTGACTAAATTTCAGGTGTGGGGGGATGTCATTTGTTTCTTTAGTATGTTTATCTCAAAAGATTTTTTTTTTCACTTCTGTAAACTGAGGGGTTGAGCAATAAGAAGTTTTCAAAGTAATCCTTATTTGAGTGTTATTTACTGTTTAGCCTTAAAGTTAAGCATGTTTCCTTAAAATTCTTTCTAAATCACCCCCTCAAAGAATTCTGCATCTTGAACACACTATCAAAGAAACCTTACTTCCAAATATACCTGCTGTGACAATGGTCTTGGTGGTCATAGCAATATGGATTGAGCTACATAGAATCCTACACCTCTATGCAGTGTTTAGCAACTTTTAGTCCTAGTAATTTGAAAGGTCATTAGGTATGAGTGGAATGAACATGATATTACCAGATGTCATTAATCAATAGAAATTAATCTTGGAGTGAACACTAAAATGTTAGAACTTTTCTTAAAGGCTCCATTCTACCAAAGATTAAAAGTTCTTTAAATACCTTTACAAAATCCCTTATATATGTACCTGTATACGTGTGTGTGTGTGTGTGTGTGTGCGCGCGCGCGTGCTGTCCGAAAAGTATTCGTCCATATAATATGAAAAATGGAGGCATTTATGGCTGGATTTTTTCCAGACAGCCCTTGTATATAATCTTGGGGTGATGTAACTATTCACTGAAAATAGCAGAGATGTGCCGTTTGAGTTGCTTCTTCAGTAATAGACATTATGGAAGTATCTAATCATATTGATTCACAGATTCCTGAGGTAAAAGACGTTAAGTTCTTAAAAAGAGGTTTCAAAACAAGTAGTTTACAAACTGTATTTTGGTGTCTTCCAATAGGGCTGACTAGAAGTAAACAGACAAAAGCTGAGCTGCAGGGAGGGGAAAGAAACCACTTGGGGTTGCCTCCCTTACTATGCAGGGGTCTTGAGGCACTTTCACAGAACCATTTACATGGTTCTAGAATCATTCATTTGTTCATTTGGTCATTCAGCACATTCTTTTTACATGCCCAGCATTATTCTAGGCCTGGGAGAGACCACAGTTGAACTAGGGTAGAGCTGGTCTTAGTCATCATGGAGCTCACAGTCTAGTGAGAGTGACTGACATGAATCTAGGTGAGATAAATGCCAGGTAAGAGTAATATGTGATGTCAGAAGGCCAGTGAGGGCCTCTTTGAGGAAGTGACACAGGGGTCCACATCTGAAGGGGGAGGAGAAGTGAATTAGACATTAGGGGAAGGGTGGGGGCAGAAAGCAAGTAGAGAAAAGAAAAATGTTCGCTGAGTATTTCCATTAGCTGACAGTCACTGTGTGTGCTAAATAATTTACCAGGATTATTTGATAAATGAGTCTTAATCCTGTGTTAGGGGTACCCCATTTTATAGATCAGAGAAAACTGTGGTACAGGAATGAAATCATGAACCTTTAGTCCTATAGTTAATGATGTTGGAGCCCAGGTCTGACTGCAGAGCCCGCACCCTGGGCCACCACCCCGTGCTGCCTTCTAATGGGAGCGGGCACTTGAGGGGGCTGGAGCGACAGTGATACGTTGATACGCTAGCCAGTCTGTTTGCGAAAAGATCAGCATGAAGATGCAGGCTGAGTCAAGTGTCTCATACTATTACTTCTCACACTAAGACATATGATGCTATAAAGATAATGTTTCAAGAGACTTTAGTGGGAAGGATGTCACTGAGAATGGGCTGACGCAGGACAGCACTGAGAGCTTTTGTCTGGGAAGAGCAGGGACTTGAAGAGGAGTGTCAGAAATGAGGAGGTTCCTTGGCCAGCACCCCAGTCAAAGAAGCAAGAAATGTCTGAAGGACAGAGCGTAGCTGGACCTAGCTGGTCAGACTGTGCAGCATATATAGCATCTGTGTGCTATATAACTCCTCTTGGAATCACTTCTCACATGATACTGAGTCCTTCTGCCCTTGTTGTACATATCATTTATGTGCCTGCTAGACTTTGAACTTCTCATAAGCCAGAAATCTTTGCTTATATTTGCATTCTCTGAGCCTGATGTTGTGCCTGCAGCGGACATTCAGTACTAAATAAATTTTGTAGCATTTCTGGAACCAAATTCCTTGCCCCTTTCTCTATACAGTATTTATTGCCTTATCAAATTTATATTTATTTCAGCTATGCAGGTAGTTGTTTTACTAATACATATAAATAGTTTACAAATTGTCTTAACTATCTCAGCAAAGTGTATTTTTCCAGCGCTAACACTGCCTGGAAATAGTCGTATGTAAGAAATCTGTATACCATTTACAAATTGGGAGATACTATATAATTAACAAGCACAGAATAATAATCTCATGTTCAAATATTGATATTCTTTCAAATATTAAATTTGTTGTAGGGAATGTAAATTGAGAGACTTTCTGTTGAAATTTCTGAATCTAATGTTTTCTAGTGTACACATCTGTGGCATTCAGTTTGCATAGCCCGATTTTGGGCCATTGTGGTGCATTTCCAGTTTGTGATTTGTTCTTTCCATAAAGACTAGCAATGTCAGAATTTGTTATGCCCATTAGCCTATTTACTCACAGAATCTTGAAACAGATATTTCTTCAGTGTAGGTAAAGTAAGAGTCAGCTATTTGCAAAACTTAAATTGAGATTCTCTCTTTTACTTCAGAAGGATAGATGCGAAAAAAATACATGACTGTTGTAACCCACTGCTCTTTCAGCCGCATAGCTCATACAAGAATACTTGACCATCGTTTGCCATTTACATAAGTGTCTGGAAACTGATGTGTATTAATCCGCAATGGTATAAAGTACTGGACGCCCTCTTGTTCTTTGTGACCAGCATCTATCAAGGAGTTGGCGTGATTTCCGAGGTCTGACAATTAAGTTCTCAAACTCATCGTAGAAAAAGTGCTACATGCCTCATTGCTGAATATCACTACGGTCACCTTTGAAGTACTCCCCTTGGGAAGCTGTGCACCAATACCAGCACCTATTCCACTCTTCAAAGCAAATTTGGACCTCTTTCTGGAATGACCATCAGAGCTGTCATCCTATTACCCTTCCTGAATGTCCTCAAAATGTCTTCCTTTCAATCTTTCCTTTATCTTTGGATAAAGAAAAAAGTTAATTGGGGACTAGATCAGAAGAGTAGGGAGGCTGTTCCAATAAAGTTGTTTGTTTACTGGCTAAACACTTTCTCACACACAATGACATGTGAGCTGGTGCACTGTCATGATACAAGAGCCATGAGTTGTTGCCGAAAGTTCAGATCATTTTCATCAAATTTTTTCACACTGCCTTTTCAGCACTTTCAAATAGTAAACTTGGTTAACTCTTTGTCTAGTTAGTACAAATTCATAATGAACAATCCCTCTGATATTAAAAAAAAAGATCAGCAACATTGTTTTCACTGTTGATTTGGACTGATGGAACATTTTGGTCATGGAAAATTGGCTCACTTCCATTGTGCACTTTGATATTTTGTTTCAGGGTCTTATTGGTACACCCATATTTTATCACCAGTTATAACATGGCCCAAAACATAATCTTGCCTCTCCAACTGGTCTTGGCAAACTTCAAGTCTCCTTTGCTATTGTTCATTGGTGAACTCCTTCAAGACCATTTTTGCACACAGCTTTCTCATGCCAAGATTTTCAGTTAAAATTTTCCTAACTGCTTCTCCATCAATGTTTACTTGGTCTGGGCTGTTGTGCTTCTCACGGTCATCAAATTGACACACAATTTAATGAATTTTTGCAATGTTTTTGTCAGTTCTGCTTGTTACTGGCCACCTTGACCTCTCTTCATCAATAACTTTCTCTCCCCTCAGAAAAACATTTAATTCATTTGAACACTGCCGTTTTCTTCATGGCATTATCCCCATAAACTTGGACTAACATGTCCCTGATTTCACTGCCACTTTTGCCAAGTTTAACAAGAAATTTCATGTTTGTTTGTTGCTCTAATTCAAGCTCCAACATTTTCACGATGGCACACAGAAACACGCAGTAACAATAATGAACGCCACTCAATGAGACACCACCACACATTGACGCAAACACAACTGTGAGACACTGATATACCAGTGTTATGAAACCTTACCGAATTTTTTATACTGTGTTGCCAAGGTAAGCACACAGTGGCAAGTTTGCAAACTTAATCGTCATATCTTGTGTATTATAACCCAATATGTTGATTAATTGAAAGTTAGCTATATGTCAACTACCATATTCTATAAATTGCAACTAATTTAATACTGAAGATATACTGAATATATTTTATTGCGTTATAATTCAGAAAGTGCTCCACAGACTTTCTAAACTCTGAGTCATTATTTTTTCATTTTAAATTATATTGATTGATGTGATAGTGCCAATTAATAGGAATGTCTGATTAATAACATCCTCTCATTGTTTATCTACAAATACAATTTTAAACCAAAACATCAAAGAAAGAATGTTTATGAAATTGACTTAAAGACAATTTTTAGTCATTGCTAAGTGTTCTTCTAAGTTCTTAGTAAGCCATTGGAAATACTTCCAGTTGATTTTCTAAGAGCTCCAAAATAGACATATTTTAATTAAACAGTACATTATTAGAGAAACCACAAGGGAAGTTCATCAGTAATCAAGCACAGAGCTCTGTGGCCAAATATATACTGTCAGTGTTTAATGAGAAAAAGGAGCTGTTTGGAAATATTGCAAGACCCCTCTGGTATTTCTGCAATATCTGTTCCCACAGCCACAACTGCTATTTTCAACTCTCCCCACTATTAAAACTTACCCTGCAAAGCCAGTAATTTTTAATGTAATGTAGTGAAGCCATTGCATGGTACCCCTTAGGACACCTTTCAAAAGCACAGATACTGAGTCCTTCAGACTCCCAGTAGAATACAGTAGCCTTTTCATATCCACAGGAGATACTTGTCAAGACCCCCCAATGGATGCCTACAGTCGCAGATAGTACCAAGCCCTATACATACTGTGATTGTGTGATTTTTTTCCTATACATACCTATGGTAAAGTTGAATTTATAATTAAGCACAGTAAGAGATTAACAACTAATAATAAATAGAACAATTTAACAGTATATTGCAGTAAAAGTTATAGGTTTGTACTTTTCTCTCAAAATATCTTACTGTACTACACTCACCGTTTCACTTAAAGGAAGTTCTGTATGGTTCCTCTTTGGCGTATTCAAATTGCCAGCATTGCTGCTTCTGTACTTTGGGGCCATTATTAAGTAAAATAAGGGAGACTGAAACATAAACACTGCAGTATAGCAATAGTCAATCTGATAAACAAGATGGCCATTAAATGACTGATGGGTTTGTGTGGAATACAGCATAGATGCGCTGGACAATGGGATGATTCAGCTCCTGGGAAGGAAGGAGCAGGATGGTGCAAGATTTCATCATGTTACTCAGAACAGCATACAGTTTAAGACTAAGGAGTTGTTTATTTCTGGAATTTTCTGTTTAATATTTTTGGATCACTGTTCACTGCAGGTAGCTGAAACTGCAGAAAATGAAACCATAATGTAATGAAGACTAGTGAACAGGAAGGTAGCCTGCTCACCATGCCAAGGTCAGTGTCTCCATCAAAACTACAAAATAAATTTAATCCAATTCTGAAATTTTCAATAAACAGCGAAATTCATCCACTGAATCTATCCCACCAAGGAAATACACCAAGATTTCTGCCCAATTCTTGAATGAAGCTATAATGCAGGCTGTACTGATCTTAGGGGCATCTCATTGCTCCAGGGCCAGTAAGGTTTTAATCAGCATCCTTTTGCACTGACAGCCAAATTAGATTAGTGCTGTACGTTCTGTTGACTTTTATATATTGCAGATGCAATGGGAATAAAAGCACAAGGAGTTCCACAAAGGACACTTCTACTATGTGGTAGGTAAGAAAAGGCCACAGATCAACATCAGGGCTCTCACAGCCAAACTTTGACCCTCAAAGCAGCTGCCATCACTGCCTTTCACATCTGCTTCCCCCAGAGATCTGAGGCAGGAGGAAACAGTATCACAATATAGATGGAGACTAAATAGGTTACCAACTGTGTTGATGTCACATGGCCATAACTTTTTAGTATGTAGCATATTGAGAAAACTTCTGAGAATTTAAAAGCAAATCAATACACATTCCTCAACAAAATTTGCTTTAAAATTTTTTTCCTCATGATGAACAGATCACCTACTGGTAGAAAAATAATCCTTCCCTTTACTTTCTCTTTCCCTCTCTCCCTATCTCATTTCAAACCCAGGCTGTTGCCCTAAGAGAAAGAAAAATCCATTAAGAAGCAGAAGTTGTACACTACACAGCAGCAGCCCCTGGAGATACTGGGGGGAATGTGGATCTTACTCAAATAACAAATCTGAAAGCTGTGTGCACACTGGAGTTTGGAAATTATTAGGCATTCGTTTTGTTGAATGTCTTAAAATTACATACTTTAGAAATTAATGTGCACGGGTATTAATAATAGAGAGTATTACCATTTATAATGATTGTGGAACTTTGCTCTTAAATTGTAAAAATTACACTGACATTATTAATATTTTTATCATTTTGAAGGCTGCAAGGTGAATTTTTTTTTCAGTGAGATTAACTAGTTTCTACCTAAAGGAAAAGGCTAAGACTAAATCAGCCGGGATTTTATATGCTTCTAAAGAATTTCTCTGACATACTATGGGTAAGAATGTGGGGAAAATAAGATTTGGAGAGAAGTTAGATTATGCAAAGTTTTTTATCTATAGGGAAAAAAGTAGAGAATTAATTTTGAGCCCTTCTTTTGATCTTCAAATATTGTGTCACTTTCTATAGTATGTATCGCATAAGGTCCTTTCTAGGTACTTTGTAATGACGTTTTAGAGTCTGGACTCTCAGTAATTATTTTACCAAATTTGGTAGTCTGAGTGCTGTGGATAATTACTTTTAGTTCTCAAAATACTGTATTTACTGCCTTCCTGAACTAATACATATGTTTTTTTGGCAGCGTTTTGCTAGCCTACAACTTCACTGGTTAAAAATTTTGAGTGACAAATACAGAACATAATAGAATTACATAGGTGTTCTGTGCAATTACAAGTTGGTATTATTGTGCAAAATTACTTTTCTGAAACCACTTCAATAATAAAAGTTAGAAAGTTTCTATTGTTGTTTTGGCTCTCTCCTTTTCTAAAATATATTCAGGACAATGGATAGAGGAAAGACACAAAGCTTGCCAAGCTAGTTTGTGGCTGTCAGCTAGGTCTGCTTGCTGTGAGCCAGCTGGTGTTCTGGGGACTTATTAAGACCTTTAGAAAGTCTTCTAGGAGGTGAAAGTTCAACTCATAGGCAAATGTATTGTCAAGACTTCAACTGCAAAAAAAAAGTAATTGAAGCATAGCCAATTCTGTGATCTTTTGAGACAACAGTGACACTTCTGAATAATGGGAAGAACTGGTGAAAGGGAGGAGTGACCATTGTGTGTGTGCCAGGCTCTAGTGGGTACTTCTCTCACTCACTCCCCATAACCCTCTAAGTTCAGTGTTGTGGTGATTATTTCTCATTATGCAGAAACTGCAGTGAACACAGTATAAATAACCTTCCAGGGCCACACAGCTAATAAATGGCTAACTGACCCCAACATCAGTACTTGGTCATTCACCATGAGGGCAGCGTAGTGGGGTCCCCATAAGTAGTTTGGCAGGAGAGGCTGGAGTCTTCAACCTGTGTTAAATCTGCAAGAGAAACAACTCCTAGAGTGCCAGTTTGAGACAGGAAAGATGGATTGGCTAGCTCCTGACTACATTCATTTGTGATCATGGCACGAACATAGACTCAAATGAAAGAGGTGTGTGTTTTCAGCAAAGGGTAATGAACTGGCAAAGTGTTCTTACTCTGCTTTAGAAAACTAGTGCCATATGTCAATATTAATGTTCTTTAACTGCATTCTTATAGGAATTTTTCTTGAAGTAGTCACTGGAGCACTTATATCCTAAACACATTCAAAATCTTGCTTACTCCAAGCATCACTTAAAAACAAAAGCAGTTGTCCCTTGCTTGTGCTCTTGAGAAAACATTCCTATCTCACTTTGATTGAGTGGAGGTAACTGACAGAGTGAAGAACCTAGTAAAGGATCCTTTTACCCTAAATCAGCCATTCAGCAAACATTTTATAGCACAATTGCTCTGTGTCCAGTACTATGAGTGTCAGTCAACCAAACTAGGTAGAGCAAAGAAAAGAAATACAGAAGCAGATCATTTTTTAGTTAGCAAGCTCTCAAAAATCCTGGCCATTGGAAGTGAGATAAAGGAATTCATTATTCTATAATTTAATTCAGAAACTTAGATCTCTACTTGTGTTGTGGTTAAGAGCATAAGTATTGGGGTTTAATCATTCATTTATGTAATAAACATTTATACAAGATAGTCTACTGCTTAACAAGCACTGTGTTAGACTTTGGGATGCTTTGCTTCCCAAAACCAGAAACAATCCCCTACTTCACCAATATAACACTGTAGCTGGGCATGAACATATTTTTAAAATATCAACCGATATCTATGGCAAGTGCTTATCAGGAAGAATTTATATCAGGTTTTTATGAGTGTTTATTATGAAGATTTGATGTAATTAAAGAAACAAGGTGACATTTCTGAGGAAGGAACATTTGAAATAAGACTTAAAGGATGAGCAGAATGTGATGAGGCAAGGGATCGGGGGTGTTAAGAAGAAGCGTGCCAGCAGAGGGTAGTATGTACAAAAGCCTTGAGAGGGTAAAACAATAGAGAGTATCAGGGATGAAAAGAGAGCCAGTGTAGCTTCAGTAGAGAGAGTGGATGTTTGCGAGGACAACATGTTTCAAGATGAGCCTAGAGAAGTAGAGTCTGGCCTTTGTTCTGAATGTTCTATAGAAGAGTCTAGGCTCTTCTGTAGTGGCAAGGCACTGATGGGTTCAAAGCAGGGCAAGTGAATTAGAGGGAACTTGGCAGAGAAGGTACAAGTTTATCAGCTGGAAAACTATTGATGTTTCCAGGACAGAGATGATGATGGCTCCGAGTTGTGTTGTGTGGAATACATGAAGAGAAGAGTATATATTCAAGGTGTATTCAAGAGGTAAACATCCAAAGGCCTTGGATACAAAGGATGAGAGACAGAGGGTATTAAGGATGACTTGGGCAACTGAAGAGGTAGTGGTGCCTTAGAGTAAAATAAGGAAACTTGAAAAGGACCAAATTTGGGATTTGAGGACGGGGGGGGCACGAGCAAAAATATCAAGTTAAGTTTTAATGTATGCGGTTTTGAGAGGCCTTTGAGAAAGCCAAGAGGAAATGTCAAGTAGTAGGTGTACAGATCAGGTGAAGTTTGGGCTGGAGATAAACCTTAGTAGGTAGTGGGCATAGAGTTGATCATTGAATTCCTGGGTCTGGATGCAGTCACTTGGTGGGTGGGTGCAGAGGGCCAAGGGTATTCCAGGAAGGTCTAGAACCAAGTCATGAGGAACTCTAATACTCAATGGCTGGTTCAAAGGGGATGAATTATAAAGAGACAGAGGGAGAAAAGTCTGCTCAGAGAGGTAGGAGGGGAAGCATGGACTGTATGTCCTAAGCATCTAGAAAAAAGAGTATGTTAAGAAAGAAGAGCTCCCTGCACTGAATGTGCTGAGGGGTCAAGAAAGATGAGGACTAAAAAGTACACGTGGGACTGAAAAGAAACTGTTTGAACGATGTTGAGGTCATTGAAAACACTACTGAGAATTGTGAAGTCACGGGTCATATTTAAGTAAGAGTGAGTGTGAACTACATAACTGGAGACAGCAAGACAACTTATTCAATAAAGTGAGGAGCTCAGGAGAGAAGGAAGGTGAGGACTGGAGGCAGATGAAGTGTCTATGAAGTTGTTTTATGTGTGTTTATCTTTTTAAATGAGTGATGTACAGCCAGTGGAAGAGTCCTGTGAGGTGGTTAAATTTCCAGGAGACAGAAGGGATTACTGTGGCCGAAGTTCCTGAAAAGGCTCAAGGAGACGGGATTAGCCTCAGGTGGGAGGCGAGACAGCTTCTGTAAACTCAGTTTTGGGAAGACTCACACATTCCAGTTTGTGGCTTCTATTTTTTTCTGTAAAGTGGGCAGCCAGATCATCTGTTGGGAAAGTTCAGAGACAGGTGACTGAATGCTGGGGAAACTTAAATGGGAGGATTTAAGGAAATGGAGGTTTGAAACAGTGTGCACAGGAAGTAGAAGAGCCAACGAGCCAAAGAGTGCTGTGGGGCTGCTGGGCAATGCCGAAGGCCCCCTTGAACTTGGTGGTTATGAATGTACAGCAGAACCAATCTGCCTGTTAAATCTCTGCAGGCACAGAAAAAGCTAGTAGCAAGGTTCTTCCCAGACTGTGGTTTTGGCCAGATGGTTTTGATGAAAAGACAGAGACATGCGGAAATGTGAAATACTTGGAAGATATAAAATAATGTTCACAGAATTTACACAGAAAAAAAAAAGGAGGGAAGTGAAGCTTAAAGAAGGCCAATAGAATGGGAGCAATGAGAGAAATGAATCATTTGAAAATTCCTACGAGGTCCAGGAGCTCACTGGTTGGAAGCTGATTGATGAAAAGAGCTGTGGCACTCTTGGTGGGTATAATCTTGGAAGTTACGGTAGCTGGGGGCTTGTAGCTAGAAGACTGTCCTTCTCCTCAGGATGAGATGCTGGACCCAGAAGGTGCAGGCTATGCAGGCCACACCAGCAGGACAAAGCCCCACAGTGCAGGTTGACCTGCCTGGATGGCAGTGGCCTCCATCCAGGTTCTGCCATTTATAGACTGTGTATATGGGGCAAGCTACTTCACCCACTCCTCTTAACCTTTTACCCATCTGAAAATTGGGTTGACCATGTGATCTTTCTATGGTTGTGAGGATTGAATAAAGTTATGGGTGTAAAATAGCACAATACCTGACTCCTGAAGCTATGTCAGAAGCTGCCGGTTTTTTCTCGTGCCACAGATATTTTCTAGTCAGACCACAAATTTTGTTATTGTTATTGTTTCATTGTTTATAATTCTAGGAGTCAAGGCAAATAGATATTGACTTAATATTTTCACCTGTGAGTCTGAATACAGCTAAACGTTGAGAGCCAGCAGACTTGCTGTCGGGGTGCCAGAATGAGGGTCATCCTGATCCTGAATAGGGTGTCTTAGGTGCTTGCTGTCCTTGGGTGGCTCTCTTTTTCAGACTAGGACTATTTTAGGTTCTTTTCATAAACCCTAAAATGCAAGTTTCGGGCACTGATTGACTTAGGTCACTCAAAAAGCTCCTTGCCTCAAAAGAGATATGCGTAAAAAGTTCACTCATTTAAGTTTATTTGTGACTCACACCCAGCAGAGATGAGTCTGAGTCGTATTTATCTATGAATATATACATAGCAGTTGCTCAGTAATCGCTTATAGCACAGAGTAGACTCTAATTAGTAAGATTTTATTTTATTTTTTTTGTTTTGTTTTGTTTTGTTTTTTGCTTTTTGGTATGTGGGTAGCTCCCTGGCTGGGAATCGAACCCAGGCCGCAGCACTGACAGCGCCAGCGCTGAAGCCTTAAGCCACTACACCATCAGGGAACTCCCTAATTAGTAAGATTTTAGTTCTCCAGTGGATTAGAGCATGGTTTCTTCTCACCTCAACACTTCTGACATTTTGGGCCAGGTAGTTTTTGTTGTTGCGGCTGTCCTGCGCTTTGCAGGCTTTTTAGTAGCATTTCTTGCTCCTACTCTTGAAATGCCAGAAGCTCCTCTCCCCTCTTCACCCCCTGCCAAATTTGTAACAACCAAAAATGACTCTGGACATTTCCAATGTCTCCAAGGGGAGAAGGACAAAATTGCCTTTGATTGAGAACCACTGGGCTAGAGAAAATCTTTAATGGGATAGATTGTATTAAATTTTGTTTTTTGCATTATTTGTGGAGTAAAAAGTGTGAACTGTAACACAAAATATCTTGCAGGGTTTATTTCTGAGAAATGATATTCCAAGTGTTTGTAATTCCTTTCTGTATCCTTCTGGCCTTTCTGAAACTTCTTGTGTTTCTTCACTGTACATGTATTTGTCATACAATTTAAAAAGGATAAAATGAAAAATAGTTTAATACATGAAAAAGATTCTTTCAAAAGCATATAATTAATTCTTTCTGATATTCTGACATTCCCGGCAATCATACTGACTTAAGCCAATGAACATCATATTACTATTATCATTATTATTATTAATTTTGTTAACTATCTAATTTGTTAGGTAATTTCCATTGTTTGAGTATCCCAAACAGCAGTGTCCTAATCTACTCTTAACTCCAGTCTAGTTGTTGACACGAAGTCACTGGTCAGCCAAGCACTGGATTTCAGACTCAGAGATTCTTAACCCTTTTCTACATGGCAGTGGCTTATCGAGCGTCCAATTACTTTGGCCATGCACACTTGTCAAGTGTCACTATTAGAGGCTCAGAACACAGAAAAAGTGTGTGTGTGTGTGTGTGTGTGTGTGTGTGTGTGGAGAATACAGTAATAAATTCACAGTCAGAATTAATTACGAGAAATCAGTCAACTAAGAGATTCTGCAACACTACAAATAAAAGAAAGATTTTAAAAAGTGAGTGGGGGATCTAGGACACCTTTTACTTTCCCCTTAATTTCCACAGGTTTAAACGAGGAGGGAAAACTCCAAAAAGTGAAGTCTTTCTTTTAGCACAGATATTTAGAAAGGCATAAAAAAATTATTCGACACTATTTAGGAAGATAAAATATGGGTGGAGCAGAGTATTTTAAAAAGCAAAGTTAGTTTTCCTTTTTCTCTTTTCTTCAGTATTTTCTTCACAGATCTCAGATACCTACTGTATTAGTCAACTCAGGCTGTCTTAAGAAATACCACAAATTAGTGGCTTAAACAACAGAAATTTCTCACAATTCTGGAGGATACAAGTCCCAGATCAAGGTGCCAACCAGGTAAATTTCATTTTGACACCTCTGTCATCTTTGTTTATACTCACATAACCTCTTCTTTGTATGTGAAGAGAGGGAGAAAGAGAGAGATCGAATTCCTTAGTCTTGAGGGTACTAATCCCATTGTGGGGGCTCTACCCTCATGACCTCCTTTAACCCTAATTACCTCCCAAAGTTCCCATTTATAATATGATCATCTGGGGAGTTAGGGCTTCAACATATGAAATTTAGGAGGATAAAAATATTCAGTCTATAATGCCTTCTTAATGATAGTATGCAAATATGGGGGATAGAATTGTTCATTATTTATGAGGCAATGACTATTTGACCAAAAGATGTCCCTTGACTAATATCTGCTTGTTCAACAGAATACAGGCATTTTGTTTTTTGTTGACTTCTTTCTGTTAGATAGCCCTTCACCTTTGGTGCCCCACTGCTCCCATCTTTTATTATACCAAGTGGGCCCACATCCCCTTCAGTGTTGCTATCTATCTCTTAGTAGATCACCGAGTCAGGTTAACAGTCAAAAAACTGATACTAGAAATTATTTATAGTATCTTCTAGAATTATTTTCTAGCACCTCTGTTAAAAATATGTTTAAATTATTTTTATCTGCATTGATATTGGTTAAATCTCATTGTGACATAAATATTCAATACAGCAAGATTTCATTACAGTGAAAACTATCTGCTAGCCCCTTGGTTCCATTATAATGAGACTAGCAAACAATATGTTAATGACGAGGGATTTACTTATGTTTGTGTCATATGTACATAAGTAAATCCCTCATCATTAACATACTGTACATAATCCATATACGCTTAGTACTCTTTATGTACATGCATTTAATAAAGCAAAAGTAGAACACAGTAGAAACATAAATCAGCAAAATTCTGCTTATGAGGGGAGAGAAACCATCATGATTATAGCATGTAGGTGAAATAATTTTATATGCAATATTGAAAAATGGGATGATAAAACAAAAATGAGATATTTTTAAACATTTTCTATGGAAAATCCTGTTTTTCCTGTTTGTAGAAGAGTTTTTTCCCCTAGAGAAGTCACCTGTGGATATGATATTCTGTGCATTTTCTTCATATCAAAACTTATTTTTCCCAGGTAGGTGAGCAGTAGTTTCTTGGTCTATCCTACACTCTGTCTTTTCTCTAAACTCAAGGCAGTATTGGACTCAGTCCTGGGCAGAGCTTAGAACTGGCCTCTTCAGCTGTGAAGGCAGGTTCTGCCCTCGCTCTTGAACTGAATGGAATCATAAAATTCTACTCTTTGCACCTGTAATAGCTAATATTGAATCAGCTGCAAAAGCGCAGTGTTTTAGATGACCTCATTCTGCTATATGACTATATATTAATATTTACATATGTTAAGTGTAAGCATAGTGAAAATAGTCAGTATAATCTATCTACTAAGTGTTCATGTTTATGTCTTCTCCCATGGTAGTATTTTCTCTCTAGCAGTAGTTCCCCTCACTCCACATATAGTTATTTTATTTGTAGAAACCCAGTGCTGTGGAGGCCTGCCACCAGGTCAGTATCCCAAGAACTAGACCACACATTATTTTTCAGGTGTTTTACATTTGCAATGGTACAGTTTACCTCAGCCCCAAACCTAGGGATATTGAAGCCAACTTGCTGCCCAAGAGACAGATGCAGTGAATAAATTCAGTGTCCCTGTCCATCTTCGCTCTAAGTCATTAAACTAAGTCATTACACAGATAGATACTTCCAGCTCCTTCCTGATCTACTTGTCCTGACTTGTTCCAAAGTATTATTTCTCCTGCCTGTGGATGCAGGAGTTATTTTAGCCCCTTATGCTTTTTCCAAGTCCTCATACCAACTTTTTTCCCAGTGACACTACTCCTCTGGAGCCTGCTCTTACTTATATTTCCCAGTCTTGTATAAAACCAGCACTTCTATACATTAACTAAGCTCTCATGTTGTCCTCATCAGAGAGACTGGGAGAAAGTTGGGATGTGGAGTGGAGGTGAGTACCACCCTTAGATTTCGAAAGAACCATATATCCCCTGACATTTATCCTTAAGCCTCCCCTATGTGATCTCAAATGTCATTGTACAGAGGCATAGAATAAAGTTTTATAAACCATAATCCTTCAAGCCCGTGTTAACAAAGGCTATGGTTGACTCTGCAGTTGCAAAGGGCTATCGTTACAAATCTATGTTCTACCAATTATCTATTTGCATATTACAAGCAAAATAACTTAACCTGTTATTATATATCAAGCTACATTAACCTGGAATTTGTAGAAATCAAGTGTCCAGTCTTGGTCTGTCATTATACTTCCTAGGGAAGCACCCTGCACAGATTTCTGTGTGGAGCATGATAACTATACCCCAATTAATTTCTCCACTGCAAGATACTGTTCACCATCCCAGTGTGCCTCTTGGCAGCAGATGGATCAGCTTGCAAAAGCCCCTTTGAAACAGAAACTAAAATAATGATCAATGATCATTCTCCTTCCATAGGGTTAGGGGGGTATAAATCAGAAAAACAGCTGAGCTTGGAATGTGGGTCACTTGAGGCTTTTCTAAGTGATCAAAGGAGGTTCTCTGAGATTATATGAGATTATAGAACTGTGTCACACATATGGCCAAAAGGAACCTCATTACTGCTTTCACTTAATTCTACTTTTTCTTTTATTCTAATTTTGTTTGGTTAGACGCTTACTTACTGAAAGAAATTATGATAATTCATTTCTCACATTTGTTTAGTACTAGGGAACAGTGGAGCAGGAAGTGGTCATAGATTTAGGAATTTAAACTTTTCCTTCATTGGTTTCCTTCTAAATTCTGTTTAACATTCAGAAATAAAAAACCGTTTAAGTTGCAGAAGTTTAAAATTACCCAGTTTAAAATATATGGGGTATTACTATAATATTGAGCATGTTTTACTGTAGTCTCATTACCAGAAAATTGGTTATTTTGTGAGGAACCAAATTGCTTCCCTTATTCTATAATTTCACTCAGAGCAGTCTCCACTGTTATAATGCTCCTATGTCTCATCTGCATGGACATTAACTGTTCACTATGAGGCATGCAAAGCCGTTAAGATTCCTTGTTGAGAGAGTATTGACAATCTTCATTTTATTGTAGTTAAATTTAATATAGGATGAGGAAAATTAATGGAAGAAGTTAGGTTTAATCTTAGCTCAGATGTCAATTTGTTTTCCAACCCTTGGAAAATCATTTAACCTCTCTGCTTTGGTATTTTCAATTTTTGGATGAGAATATTAGTAAATATTAATTAATATTAAATATTAATGAATATTAGATATTCAGCCCCTTATATGTGTAATCATACTCTGCAGTCACTATTATGAGGCCTCACTAAACTGCCCTGTGTGTTGATACTATTACTCACTGTGGTTATTCTGACCTCAATATGCCATTTTAGAACAGGAAACTGGGTAGGTTTTCATAACTACTCCTGTGGCCTTAAGCTGATTGAGGGAGCAACTGGGATTAAAAACCTACCGCCATGCGTTTTTAATCAGCTGCTGCCTTTACCTTACCTAAGTCCATCAGACTGCCTCCCTGCAATTTATTGTCTACCACCCTCTCAGAAAGTTGGTAAAGATTCACTCTTACCTCTTGTTAAAGTCGCTGCAAATGGGAATGCTAAGGAGTATAAATACAAATAGATCTCCTAAGGATAAGATATTGGCACTGAAAAGCATTGCGGAGGTTTATAAAATATTTCAAATAAGGAAAGTTAAGCCATATTTGAAATAATAGTCAAAAGGGTCACTGACCAAGATTGCCTTTAAACTATATATGAGGTCTGACAATTAAGCTCAGGAACTTGCCACCATGCACTTACATTGTCAGCACTGTAAGCAACTTGGTAAGATTTTATAACCTTGGTATATCTGTGTCTCACAGCTGTGTTCATGTCGGTGTGTGGCAGTGTCTCGCTGAGTGACATTAATTATTGTTGTTGCATGTTTTTGTGTGCCATCACGAGAATGTCAGAGCTTGAATTAGAGCAATGAAGAAACATTAATTTTTTGTTAAACCTGGCAAGAGTGGAAGTGAAATCAGGGACATGTTAGTCCAAGTTTATGGGGATAATACCATGAAGAAAACGGCAGTGTACAAATGGATTAAGGGTTTTTCTGAGGGGAGAAAAAGTGTCACTGATGAAAAGAGGTCTGGGCAGGCAGTAATGAGCAGAACTGATGAAAACATTGCAAAAATTAGTCAAATTGTCTGTCAATTAGATGACTATGAGAAGCACAGCTGACCAAGTAACACTGATAGAGAAGCAGTTAGGAAAATCTTCACTGAAAATCTTGGCATGAGAAAGGTGTGTGCAAAAACAGTCCTGAAGGAGCTCATCAGTGAACAAAAACAGAGGAGAGTCAAAGTTTGCCAAAACTTTTTAGAGAGGCAGGATGATGTTTTGGGCCATGTTATCACTGGTGATGAAACATGGGTGTACCAATATGACCCTGAAACCAAGCATCAAAGTGCACAATGGAAGTCAGCCAACTCTCCACGACCAAAAGTTCCTTTCCTTTACCACACCTCCACCCCCAGTCCAAATGAAGAGTCAAACAATGTTGCTAAAATTTTTTGATATTAGAGGGATTATTCATTATGAATATGTACCCACTGTACAGTCAACCAAGTTTACTATTTGGAAGTGCTGAAAAGGCTATGTGAAAAAGTTAGACAAAATGACCTGAACTTTTTGCCAACTCGTGGTTCTTGCATCAAAAAAAAGCACCAGCTCACACAGCACTGTCTGTGAGGGAGTTTGTAGCCAGTACACAAATAGCTGTATTGGAGCACTCTCCCTACTCACCTGATCTGGCCCCCATGACTATTTTCTTAACCAGAAGACACTTTTTAAATAATGTCCTTTTTTCTACATCCCTTTCTAAGCCTAAAAAAAGCCCACTGCAGAAAAGTTCAATAGAAGGAAGAGTTTGTAAAAGAAGCCATTTTTTTCAAGTAAGATTTACTTTCCTTACCTAATACATGATGAGTCTGCAAACTTACTGAGTTTGTGTATCTGTAGCTGATGTAATTTAAGTGATACTGGATAACCAACAGTCATTATCCAACCAGATATCAGATCAATGAGAGACAGAATTCCACCAACACTTTAAAATAGGGAGAAGTCCTGAAACTCATGAACAATATGAAACTATACATAGTAAAGGTATGGAAGAGTAAAATGATATAGAAATAGAAAAAACTGAAATATATGGATACACAAATGGGTCAATCAGATATTGATAGCATGAAAACATTAAGCTCATCTTGAAGTTATGATTGATTTTGAAAAGACCAGATGCACCTTCAGTTTCAAGATCAGTGAGTACTGTGGGGATCAGGGACTGGGGACCAGTGAGTGCCTGATCTGAATTTAGATCACACCAGAGGGATTCAAAGATACACCATTCCAAGGAGCAACGATTTAATGTGTATTTGTCACATTTACCTGGAAGATCAATGCTACAGTTATGTAGTGGATGCGTAGTTAGGTATTCTAGCTCTGGGATGTCATTTTTACAGGCTTTTGTTTTGTCTTATATTTACCAGAACCAAACCAGATCCTTGTTTTCTAATGCCCCCCACAAAAGTGGAACATTGCTGAGGCATTTAGAGGGATCCCATAAGAATGATCACCCTAAGGTACAGAGGTGGTATTGATGGGCAATCATGAGCAAGCCCAGAAAAGGAAAGAAGCTGCTTGGAAGAAAGGAGTAAAAATTATTTTTAAACCCTTCTGTGATCTAGTTAAATGTGGAAGGGATACTGAACTTTATTTTCAAGTATGTGACCTTTTCATAATCATAAACTGTATACTGGAATGTGCCAGAATATGCAGTAGTTTTAATTAGCCACCAAACTGAATATGAGGTGTTTTTTTTAATACCCATTATTTTAAGTAAGTAGAAAAACAGAATTGTAAGCAACATTCTTCAGCTGAGTTTATCCTGGCCTTTTCAATTTTAACAAGAATAGCACACAAAAAATGTAAATTGCACTATACGGTTTCATTTTGTAGTTTAGTAAAATGACTATGGCTGCACTAATTAATTAGCAGAGGTGCTATTTATGTAAAAGCATCTTCCAGCTAGTGCACCTTAAAGGGGAAAAGGTGGGTGGTCTGTGTTATTTTGTCTCTGTAGGCTTTAATAACTATAATTTAGCAAGGCAATATCTTCAAATATATTATGAAATTACAATGCCAGATTCATTGTATATTTTGTGCCCTGAAAAGCCATTTGTGTAAATGAAAATACTGTATTTATAATATAAAAATACTTGAAAACTGCCAAATCCTCAATTCGTGTTCATGGGATGGTAGGAGAGGGGAAACTAGGAATCCCCTGACTGCACTGTAATTATTATCTCTGTATTAAAAATATATGGCTGTGCCTTTATTTTAAGTGATTCCAATAGACGACCATACAAACTTCAAAATAAATAAATCAGGCTAGTTGTGAACATTGGAAAAGTACTGTCAAATAAGAAATAAGGGAGAACTTTTAGCAGGGTAGTAACAACTATCAATTCTACATAAATGAGAAATGGAGAGTTAATTTCTGAAAAATCTATAGTATGTAGCAACAAAAAGGTAGCACTCTATAAAGAAAATACTGATTTGAGGGACAATTTTTCAGGGATACATCTATTTCATAAAGTGGGGGTATATTTATTATTAAGCTTAATGTGGTTTTTTCCAATGTGGGAAATAGGATACAAATAAACCACACTGATAAGTTTCTAAAATGAGACTAGCATACTTACAAAAATGTACAAAGGGGGACCCACCAAACACAGTAGTTTGTTTTATAAAAAATTGTATATGCTTACATGTTTAAACTTCATCACCTCCAAAGTACCGTCTGTTTGATGCAATACACCTATCGAGATGCCTTTTCCACTTCTCAAAACAGTTTTTGAACTCATCAATTTTGATGCCTTTTAGGGCTTCTGCGTTTTTTGATTCACCTCTTCCACACCAGCAAAATGTTTCCCTTTGAGGACTTTTTCATCTGGGAAAACAAAAGAAGTTTCTTGGGTTGAGGTTGGGTGAATAGGGGGAGTTGGGCATAGGGGGATCATGCCATTTTGGGTCAAAAACTGCTGAACACTCAGCATGGTGTGGGCAGCTGCACTGTCATAATGAAAGAACCTGTTTGATACAACTCAGGGGGGGTTATTCCACAAAATAAATTCACTGAAGCCAAACGCAGCCTCTCGCAACACCACCAGCTGGTACACTAATTGCAGGTGCGTTCCTGGAACACTCACCTGTGGGGAAAAGCATGTACTGCAATGGGCCTGCCCTCCAGAAGATAATTCTGTTTTTAGTGAGGGTGCCCCCTCATTTTTGCATTGTGTGCGAATGGAAAGAACTTTGGGTTCAAATCATAAATCTGCCACTTTTTTTCACAATCAGCTTTGCATATTTAATACCTCTCCCTCAGTAATTAATAGATCATCTAGAAAAAAATAAGTAGAAATATAAAATATTTGAACAATACTATAAATGACTTAGATTCTAATTAACATTCATAGAACAAAATTTAAAACTTCAACTACAAACTATATATGAGTACATTCTTTTTTTAAAGGAATATAGGCTTATGTAAAAAGTCATACTTATTTAGTTTTCTTCATGATACATTTTTTTATTAGTTTTAGGTGTATAAAACAACACCATGATTAGACATTTACATACCTCACAAAGTGGTAACTCCATTAAGTCTATTACCCATTTGGCACTGTACATAATTATTACAATATCATTGATTATATTCCCTATTCCATATTATATCCCATGACTACTATTTAAATTATAGTTGACATTCACTATTATTTTATTTTAGTTTTAAGTGTACAGCATAGTGGTTAGACATTTAGAGAGTTTATAAAGTATTTCCCCAATAAGTCTAGTACCCATCTGACACTATGCATAGTTTTTACAATATTATTGACTATATTCCCCATACTGTACTTTGCATCCCCATTAGTATTTTGTAACTGCCAATTTGTACTTCTTAATTTCTTAACCTTTCTCACCCAGCCCCTGACCCTCCTCCCATCAGTAACCATTAATTTGTTCTCTATAGCTATGAGTCTGTTTCTGTTTTCTTTGGTTTTGTTCTTTATATTCCACATATAAGGGAGACCATATGATATTTGTTTTTCTCAGTCTTATTTCACTTAGCATAATACTCTCTAGAGCCATCCATGTTTTCCCAAATGGTAAGATTTTGTTATTTTTATGGCAGAGTAATATTCCATTGTATATATGTACCACCTCTTTTTCATCCAATCATCTCTTGATGGGCACTTAGGTTTCCTTTCTTACCTTGGCTATTGTAAATAGAGCGGCACTGAACATAGCAACATAGGAGTACTGTCTGGAAAAAATCCAGTCATAAATGCCTCTATTTTTCCTATTACATGGCTGGATACTTCCCAGACAGCCCTTGTATATCTTTTTCAAACTAGTGATTTGGATTTCTTCAGATAAATACCCAGAAGTAATCATAAAGTAGTTCTATTTGTAATTTTTTTGAGGCAACTCTATACTGTTTTCCATAGTGGCTGTACTAATTTGCAATCCCGCCAGCATAGCGCAAGGGTTCCCTTTTCTCCACATCCCCCCCAACACTTTTTTGTTGATTTATTTATGATGGTAATTCTGACAGGTGTGAGGTGATACTTCATGTGGTTTTTATTTGCATTTCTCTGATGATTACAGACATTGACCATCTTTTCTTATGTCTATTGGCCATCTGCATGTCCTCTTTGAAGAAATGTGTAGTCATGTCCGTTGCCCATTTGTTAATTGGATTGTGTGTGTGTGTGTGTGTGTGTGTGTGTGTGTGTGTGTGTGTGTTGTATGAGTTTTTTATAAATTTTGGATATTAACCCCTTATCAAATGCATTATTGGTGAATATATTGTCCCATTCAATAGTTATCTTTTTATTTTGTTAATGGTTTTCTTTGCTGTGCAA
The DNA here is from genome assembly GCA_004026885.1 of Lyroderma lyra. Taxonomy (NCBI): domain Eukaryota; kingdom Metazoa; phylum Chordata; class Mammalia; order Chiroptera; family Megadermatidae; genus Lyroderma; species Lyroderma lyra. The sequence continues at coordinate 137,084 of PVJL010004105.1, forward strand.
AAACTTTTTAGTTTGATGTAGTCCCATTTGTTTATTTTTTCTTTTGTTTCTCTTGCCTGAAGAGATATATCAGTAAAAATGTTACTAAGGGTAATGAACTGCCTATGTCATCTTTAGAAATTTTATGGTTTTTGTTACTGCATTTATGTCTTTGATCAATTATGAATTTATTTTTGTATATGGAGTAAGAAGGTGGTCCAGTATATATTTGCCCAGTTTTCTTACCACCATTTATTGCATAGAATGTCTTTACCCTAATGTATATTCTTTCCTCCTTTGTCATAGATTAAATGACCTTATAGTCATGAGTTTATTTCTGGGCCTTCTATTCTCTTCTATTGGTCTAGTGTCTGTTTTTATGCTAATACCATGCTATTTTGATTACTATGGCCTTGCAGTATAATTTGATTTCAAGTATCATAATACCTCCAGCTTTATTCGTCTTTCTCAAGAATGCCATGGCTATTCCATGTCTTTTATGATTTCATATAAATGTTAGGATAATTTGTTCTAGTTCTGTGAAAAATGCCATTGGTATTTTTATGGAGATTGCATTGAATCTACAAATTGGTTTGGGAAGTATGGACATTTTAACTGTATTAAGTATTTCTATCCATAAGCATGGTATATGCTTCCATTTACTTGAATTTTCTTTAAGTTCTCTCTATAATGTCATAGAATTTTCTGAGTACAGGTTTTTTATTTCTTTGGTTAAATATATTCATAAGTATTTTATTTTTTGATGCAATTGTACATAGGATTGTTCTCTTAATTTCTCTTTCTGATAGTTTATTATTGGTGTATAAAATTGCAACCAATTTCTGAGTATCAATTTTGTATCTTCTTACTTTACTGAATTCATTTATCAGTTCTAATATTTTTTGTAGACTATTTGGGGTTCTCTCTATATAGTATTGTGTCATCTACAAATAATAACAGCTTTATTTCTTCCTTTCTCATTTAGATGCCTTTATTTATTTTTTCTTATCTGTTTGCTGTAGCTAGGACTTCCAGTGCTATGTTGAATAAAAGAGGTGAAAGTGGACGTCCTTATGTTGTTCCTGATCTAAAGGAGACTGCTTTTAGATTTTACTCATTGAGTATGTTAGCTGTGGATTTGTCATATATAGCCTTTATTATATTGAAGTATATTTTTTCCATTTCCACATTGCAGAAACTTTTTATCATAAATGAATTCTCGATTTTGTCATGCTTTTTCTGCATTTATTAATATGACTCTGTAATCATATAATTTTTATACTTTATTTTGTTTATGTGACTTATCACATATATTGATTTGGAGATATTGAACTAATCTTACATTCCAAGAATAAATCCCACTTGATTGTGTGATGTATGACCTTTTTAACTTACTGCTGAATTTGGTTTGCAAATATACTCGTGTTGTTGAGTATTTTTGAATCTATGTTCATCAAAGATATTGGCCTACAGTTTTCTTTTATTTTTTAATGTCTTTGTTTAGTTTTGGAATCACAGTGATGGTTGCCTCATAGAATGAGCTTGCGAGTCTCTCCTCCTCTTGAATTTTTGGGGATAGTTTGGGAGAAATAGGTGGTAATTCTTTTTTGAATGTTTGGTAAAATTCACCTGTGAAGCCATCTGGTCAGCACTTTTGTTTGTTGGGAGTTTGTTGATTACTGATTCAACTTCATTAGTAGTAATCAGTCAGTTCAAATTTTCTGTTTTTTTCTCAATTCAGCCTTGGAAGATTGTGTGCTTCTAGGAATTTATCCATTTCTTCCAGATTGTTCAATTTGTAGGTTTATAATTGCTCATAGTATTTTCTTAAAATTTTTTGTATTTCTGTGTTGTCCTTGTCACTTCTCCTTTTTCATTTCTGATCTTTTTTTTTTTTTT